>PIJE02001231.1:131957-154457 GCA_002895965.2 Coryphaenoides rupestris | reverse complement strand
CCTCACCTTCCTCATCCTCCTCATCGTCCTCATCTTCCTCAACACCGTCGCAGGTCAGCCCCTCAACTTCATCATCATCCTCATCTTCCTCATCATCCTCAACACCGTCGCAGGTCAGCCCCTCGTCACCCTCATCTTCTTCAGTACCATCGCACCATGCATCTCGTACCACCACATCTCGCTTGTTTCCTGGTAGAAGTACTTTAATACTTCCTCCATCCGTAGTACTAGAGTACACAGTATTTATTTATCTTAAGATACCTCAACTTACTATCAATATCTCGTGGTGGGGCTTTTGAGACGTTGATAAAATACACGTATCTGTTCAAATGATTCAGGATTCAAGAAGTTTAATTGATTATTTCTGCTGATTTTAACTGAATGCGACGGCTCTGTCTGAGCGGACGGCTATTGTCCGCGGCAGCGACCGCATTCTACCGATTATTATTATAACGACTCTATTGTTGGCGCCGGTACCTCCCGCTCAGTGGCTCGCACGCCATTCTCCCTCCACACACAAGTCTGGATACACACCGTGCATACATACATACATACATACATACATACATACACACATACATACATACATACATACATACATACATACATACATACATACATACATACATACATACATACATACATACATACATACATACATACATACATACATACATACATACATACATACATACATACATACATACATACATACATACATACATACATACATACATACATTAAGCGTGATAATGCCGTGATCTTGGAAGTTCGTCACACAGATGGATTGTGAAATGTTTTCCTCATCCGCGCAGGAAAGCAGTGAAACTAATGGAGTCGTGGCCGACCCTCCGGGTTCACCTGCGTGCATCTTTTGTTTCGCGCCGGCGTTCCCGGGAATGGAAGTTTTAACCAATCAGGACCAATAACCGTGATGCACCCGACTGCAGCGGCGGTAACTTTATCCCGAGTTCACTGCTTCCTCTCAGAGCTCCAGTGAGCTGTTTGAAGCAGAGGGGGGAGGAGGGGGGAGACGGGGGAGGTAGGGGGGGGAGAAGGCAGCCAGCACCGTAGTCTGCCGGATAATTAGTGCCAGACTGGGAGGGTGTGGGTGTGGTGTGGTGTGGTGTGGTGTGGCATGGTGGCGGCGGTGGGTGGGTGTGTGTGTGGTGTGGTGTGGTGGTGTGTGTGTGTGTGAACTCTACTGCATGATTGAACCAACTCGTATACGAGAGCACCAACTCTCGGAGAGTATCCCGCAATACTAAGTTGTTCGAGTGGCGTCGAGGCGTTCGGCGAGCGCAGTTCGGATGTTTCATGCATATTTATACGTGTCGCGGGTTCGATACATTATTGTCAGCTAATTAGATGTAAGGCAGCGGGAGGAGGGGGGAGGAGGGGGGAGGGAGGGAGACAAACAAGTCCAAAATATTCATTAAAAGCCTTCTGGTTAATCACCTGGGCTTGACAGGGGTGCCGTCCGACCGCAGACAGGCGGGGGAGGGATGTGGCGGAGGGTGTGAACGGGAAGTTCTCCTTCTAATTAAACACTATTCCACTGATATTAACATAGCCCACACCCCCCCACCCCCCCCCCCCCCCTCCTCCTCCTCCTCCTCCTCCCCCCTCTTCCTCCCCCCCTCCCTCCTCCGGCTGTTGTCTTCACGGGTGGAATTAACCTTCTTTAATTGGCCTCTCTGGGTCCCTCATATCCTCTGAGAACTTCCTCTGGATGAGCTGTCTGTTGGAGGAGGAGGGGCCTGGTTCTGTTGGAGGAGGAGGGGCCTGGTTCTGCTGGAGGAGGAGGGGCCTGGTTCTGCTGGAGGAGGGGCCTGGTTCTGTTGGAGGAGGAGGGGGCTGGTTCTGCTGGAGGAGGAGGGGCCTGGTTCTGTTGGAGGAGGAGGGGCCTGGTTCTGTTGGAGGAGGAGGGGGCTGGTTCTGCTGGAGGAGGGGCCTGGTTCTGCTGGAGGAGGGGCCTGGTTCTGTTGGAGGAGGAGGGGCCTGGTTCTGTTGGAGGAGGAGGGGGCTGATTCTGCTGGAGGAGGAGGGGGCTGGTTCTGCTGGAGGAGGGGCTGGTTCTGTTGGAGGAGGAGGGGGCTGGTTCTGCTGGAGGAGGAGGGGGCTGGTTCTGCTGGAGGAGGAGGGGGCTGGTTCTGCTGGAGGAGGAGAGGGGCTGGTTCTTTGTTTTTTTTTTCTTTTTTTTTTTTTTTTTTTTTTTTTTTTTTTTTTTTTTCTTTTTTTTTTTTTTTTTTTTTTTTTTTTTTTTTTTTTTTTTTTTTTTTTTTTTTTTTTTTTTTTTTTTTTTTTTTTTTTTTTTTTTTTTTTTTCTTTTTTTTTTTTTTTTTTTTTTTTTTTTTTTTTTTTTTTTTTTTTTTTTTTTTTTTTTTTTTTTTTTTTTTTTTTTTTTTTTTTTTCTTTTTTGGGAGGAGGGGCTGGTTCTGTTGGAGGAGGAGGGGCCTGGTTCTGTTGGAGGAGGAGGGGGCTGGTTCTGCTGGAGGAGGAGCCTGGTTCTGCTGGAGGAGGGGCCTGGTTCTGCTGGAGGAGGGGCCTGGTTCTGCTGGAGGAGGGGGCTGGTTCTGCTGGAGGAGGGGCCTGGTTCTGCTGGAGGAGGGGCTGGTTCTGCTGGAGGAGGGGCCTGGTTCTGCTGGAGGAGGGGCTGGTTCTGCTGGGTCTCCAATGGGTTTGGGTCTAGAGACTCTGGTTGGTTTGTTTTGGGGACTCGATCCAGATACGTCTGGCCTGGTTTTGGTTCGAGACTACGCACATGTTTCCTGTGCATTTCTTTTCTGGGACTAATAAAGTTGCAACTCCAATATTAACTTTTTCGCTCCAGATATGCAAATGTGCAAGTTTGGGAGCGCTTTGGCTCAACTTGGTGGCCTTGGACTCCGAAGGGATGTTGCTGTGAGATGTACGGCCTCGACGTTCTACTGAAGGTCGCCTCCATATTTCATGCGGGTGATGTTGTGGAGTACCCCGGCACCCTGCTGAGCTCCTCCTCCCCGGCACCCTGCTGAGCTCCTCCTCCCCGGCACCCTGCTGAGCTCCTCCTCCCCCGGCACCCTGCTGAGCTCCTCCTCCCCGGCACCCTGCTGAGCTCCTCCTCCCCGGCGCCCTGCTGAGCTCCTCCTCCACCCGGCGACCCCTGCCCGCTCTGAGCTCCTCCTCCCCGGCGCCCTGCTGAGCTCCTCCTCCCTGGCGCTCGGCCTTATCGTACAGCAGTATCCAAGTTCCCACATCTTGCAGCCATTTATTTGCGCTACGTTGCGTTCAGTAGCTCCTCGGTGATTTGAGAATCAGAAAGTCAAAAAGAAATGAGTCCAGTTGGATGCGTATCATTGAGCGCCGGCTGCTTTCAGTGTTTGTATAACGTGTACGCCTTCTGATGGACACATCTATACACTAAAGAGTCACTTTGGTGTATAGATGTGTCCACCAGAGTGAACGCAGTATGTTCTTACCGCTGGGAATCGAACCCTCAACGCCAACTGTCTCTCCATGCACTGCAGATTGCACACAGACACACACACACACACACCACACACACCACACACACTTCAACCACTGCATTCTCCATTCGGTCTTCTAACATACCGGCGAATTACAAACGCGAGCAGACAGACAAGGCGTGCGGAGGTCGAGCGATGCTTTGACCCAGAGAACGCGACCCGGTGAACTGAACCCCGCTCGGCGCGAGAGGCTTCAACATGCGTGTCGAGATCCGACCTGAGCCGGAGTCTCACGCCGGCCCCAGAGATCTCCGTCAGCGCGGGGCGGGGGCGGGTGCCTCCCAGACAGGAAGTGAGGTCGGAAGGAGGGCGCACCGACCGCCGCGCTCCCGGGAGCGTGGTTGGAATGCTGCTGCATGCTGGGATTTCCTGGGATTTTTCGATCCTCCTAAGTGAAGCCTTGTGTCGAGCGCATGTGATCGTAACCTTAACTCTCACACCCTCCTGACCTTCCCTCGCCCGCCCGACCACCCTCTCGCTCCCTTTGCGGGTCTCCCAACTCGGGGTGTTCCCCCACTCGGGGTCACCTGTCATGCAGATCGGGCGCTCTCTCGGGTCTCGATGTCTTGAGCAGCGATATCGATATGCGATGATATGTTTTCGTATAAAAGTACAAGTATTTAAAAGATTTGAAAGGTCCTGCAAAGATCTGCTGCACAGAAACAGATGCTGATAATTGGTGATTCGTACCCACGAGCAAACTACAACTTAAGGCCTCTGTATGCTTCTTCTTCAGATGTCTACCTCGTATAGTTCCACAGAACCGGCCGATATTGGGGCGGTACTAGAGTATAGGAGGGCTGTCCGTCAACCTACTGAGATCTGATGCCGGCCTCCAAGCCCCGCCCCCCTTCCTTCACACCCCACGAGTCTACCCTATCGCTGCGGAGGAGGGGGGCGGGGTCGGGAGGGCTTTTAGGACACACCGGATTCGGACAGGGATTTTCAGAACTGCATCGGCCCCCCCCTGAACGAAACGAACGAAAAGAACCCAACTGAAACGTCGGAAGCCGGTTCCCAACACATTTTGGAAGAAGCATACCCTAACCCTCACCTTAACTACCGAGTGTGGCGTGATGTCTAATCTCATGTAATCTGGTCTAATCTAATCTGTTTGGTTGGTTCTTGTCTTCCCAGGACGGACGTACAATGACCTGAACCAGTACCCTGTCTTCCCTTGGGTCCTCACCAACTACGAGTCTGAGGAGCTGGACCTGAGCGTGTCAGCGAACTTTAGAGATCTGTCCAAGGTACCGATCAGCCAGACCTGCCTAAACCCAGACCCGGACCGAGACCTAGACCCAGGCCTAGACCCAGAACCAGACCCAGACAAGGACCCGGACTCAGACCCAAACCCAGACCAGACAAGGACCTGCTCAGACCTATACCCAGACTTAGACCGAGGCCTAGACCCCGGCCCCGACCTGCCCAGACCCAGACTTAGACCCAGACCTGCCCAGACCCAGACTTAGACCTGGACCTGCTCAGACCCAGACCCAGACTTAGACCGAGGCCTAGACCCCGACCCCGACCCCGACCTAGACCCAGACCAGACCAGACCCAGAACACCTTGTAAAAAAAGTTTAACAAAATAAAAACCTTAATACAAGACCGTCAACGAAAACAATAACTCCAAAAAGAGCTCTATGTTACAAAATAAAAGTCCTCAACCAAGACTGTAAAAGTGTCCCCACCATGTTTAACACAGTAAAAGTCTTGTGGCCCACGAAGCATTAAAACCCAGCGGCCCCTCGGAGCCCCTCCACCCCCCCTGCTGTGAGTTATGCTGTAGCTTGTATCAGGGCTCCTTAAAGCCTTGTTAATGGCCCGGGTCAAAGGTCACGCAGTGTTGCAGGTCAGATGTGGAGACAGTGACGGCTTTGATCTGAGAGAGAGAGAGAGAGGGGGAGAGAGAGAGAGAGAGAGAGAGAGAGAGAGAGAGAGAGAGAGAGAGAGAGAGAGGGGGAGAGAAAAAGAGACCAGACGAGAGAGACGAGAGAGAGAGAGAGAGAGAGAGGAGAGAGGGTTCAACGTCATGTCGGAGGCACAGAGCAACCATCAGCACATACCTCTGGCAAAAACAGCTTTGACTGCTCTATTCCCGTCGAAGTTCCCTCTCTCTCCTCTCTCTCCTTCCCTCCCTTCTCTCTCTCCCTCCCTTCTCTCTCTCTCTCTCTCTCTCTCTCTCAGTTTATCTCTCAAGCTCACTGACCTGAAAACCGTCACATTCCTGGCTCAGCTTTCTCTCTCTCGTTCTCTCTCTCACGCTTTCTCCACTCCCCCCCGCCTCTCTCTCTCTATCTCTCTTTCTCTCTCTCTCTCTCTCTCTCTCTCTCTCTCTCTCTCTCTCTCTCTCTCTCTCTCTCTCTCGCCCTCTCTGCTACCTCCTGTCCGACAGCATCTCTGTCGTTTCTAAATTCTCCTCTTCTCGTTATTTTTGCACCAGACGAACACCCAGAAACGTCCGGTCGTGTTTACAGCAGGAACACCCTCATGACATCCCCTCAGCGAGAAAGGTTCGAGACTTGTGAATAGTGCCGTGCATGCATTGTGAGTGCGCGATTTAATGCCTGTGATTTTGCTTATGCCCTGTGGATATCCACTTCCAACGTAATGAATCGGCCTGGTGTGCTATGAGCGCCATGTTGATCGTTAAGCCTTACTCTGTGACTACATCTCTGTAACCCATTGGTTACTCTCGCAGCCGCTCTGGCCGAGCCCTACTCTCGCGCTCCCTTCTGGGTCGGGTTCTTCCAGCGCGGGGTAGCTTCCAGACCTTGGGAGGTCATCCTGTGTAATGCTAGGTCGGAGAAGTTTCATGGGCATCATGATTGTTTGAGTCAAGCGATTCGATATGCGATGATATGTTTTCGTATAAAAGTACAAGTATTTAAAAGATTTGAAAGGTCCTGCAAAGATCTGCTGCACAGAAACAGATGCTGATAATTGGTGATTCGTACCCACGAGCAAACTACAACTTAAGGCCTCTGTATGCTTCTTCTTCAGATGTCTACCTCGTATAGTTCCACAGAACCGGCCGATATTGGGGGCGGTACTAGAGTATAGGAGGGCTGTCCGTCAACCTACCGAGATCTGGTGCCGGCCTCCAAGCCCCGCCCCCCTTCCTTCATACCCCACTAGTCTACCCTATCGCTGAGGAGGGGGGCGGGCCTAGGAGGGCTTTTTGGATACACCGGATTCGGATTTGAACGAAACGAACGAAAAGAACCCAACTGAAACGTCGGAAGCCGGTTCCCAACACATTTTGGAAGAAGCATACCCTAACCCTAACCTTAACTTGAGCTGGCAGTGCTGGCCGCGAGATATTGTCGATATTCTTCATACTCGTAATTGAGTCTCATGCAGATACTTGTCGGGTCTTTTGGGTTGTATTGTCTATCCCAGGCAGCGGACGATAAAACTTTGAGCCCTAAACCAGTCCCTGTCTTCCCTTGTGTCTCTAAGAACATTACGAGTTTTGAGGAGCTGCAGATGAGCGTGTCTCACGCGAACTCTTTTACGAGATCTGAGCCGTAAAGTGTCACCGCTTCGGGGCTCTCAGCCAGACTGCCGCCTAGAACGCCAGACAGCAGACCGTAGACTAGGCCCAGGCCTTTAGACGCCTGCAGAAGCAAGAACCAGACCGCAAGACAGAGGACCCGACCTACCAGATGATGACACCTCAACGCTAGAGCAAGAAAACGAACCGCATATCTCGCGCGGCGTTGCACACGTTCAACCGTCTCGGAGGGATATACTGATGAAAGCTTTGCTAACATAATAAATGTCTTAAACAAAATATATAATTTACGCGCTTTATACTTCAGACGATTGCACGGAAAAATAATAACTACCACAAAAGAGCCATCTATTGCTTGTGAACAAATATCAAAAGGTCACAGTCGACCAAGACCTAGTATAAGGTCCCTACCAATGTCTCTGCACACAGTCATAGTGGGTTCTTAGTAGTGCCCACGCATAGCATTAAAGTAGTCGTACCCAGCGGTCCGTGCTACGGGACCCCTCACCCCCTGCTGTGAGTTATCGCTGTAGGCTGTGTATAGGTGCCTTAGCTTTGTTTAATGGCCGGGTCAAAAGGAAGAGAGGAGAGAAGAGGAGGAGAGAGAATGAGAGAGAGAGGAGAGGATAGAGGAGAGAGAAAGAGGGAAGAGGGTGAGAAAGAGGAGAGAAGAGAGAGAGAGAGAAGAGAGAGGAGAGGAGAGGAAGAGAGAGAGAGAGAGAGAGAGAGAGAGGGAGGGAGAGCCGATGAATGTCTCTCGCTCGTGACAGACTGTCTCCAGATTGCAGCAGAACAGGACAATGGACGTATTTAACGCTGGCGCAGTTTATGAGAGCTTTATTGTCTCTCTCTTCTCCCTCTGTCTCTCTCTCTCTGCTCTCTCTCTCTCTCTCTCTCCTCTCTCTCTCTCTCTCTCTCTCTCTCTGTCTCTCTACCTCTCTCTCTCTCTCTCACCTCTCTCTCTCTCTCTCACTCTCTGTCTCTCTCTCTCTACCTCTCTCTCTGTCTCTCTACCTCTCTCTCTCTCTCTCTCTCTCTCACCTCTCTCTCTCTATCTCTCTCTCTCTCTCTCTCTCTCTCCTCTTCTCCTCTCTCTCTTCTCTCTCTTTCCTCTCTCCTCCTCTCTCTCCTCTTCTCTCTCTCTCTCTCTTCTCTATCTCTCTCTCTCTCTCTCTCTCTCTCACTCTCTCTCCTCTCTCTCTCCCTCTCTCTCTCTCTCTCTCTCTCTCTTCTCTCCTCTCTCTCCTCTCTCCCTCTCTCTGTCTTCTCTCCTCTCTCTCTCCTCTCTCTCTCTCTCTCTCTCTCTCTCTGCCCCTCTCTCCCCCTCTCTCTCTTCCCTCTCTCTCTCTCTCTCTCTCCATCACAACACAACATACTGCAGGCTAGCCTGTACGTAGCACACATCTTACTGCGCGAAGCGTAGCCCAGCCTCACAGCCAATGCAAGCCTCTAGGCATGACGTGAAACCCCACAAAAGGCACACACGAACAACAGTGAGAAGCATATACAACGGACAGCGAGAAGCGTATCGTATCTTAACGCATTCAACAACACAGAGATAAATGTCTTTCTGTACGTGTGCATTCAAATCTAAAGACGATTGGAGCTATGGACGCTCAGAGTGACCAATCTTGTAATGCGACAGCTCCTTAGCACTGACACTGAGACTCGCAAACAGATCCTTTTGCAGTGCAGCGGGAAGGGGGAGTAGATGCGGAGGGACTCTGCACTTTTGATCTCCTATACCTAGTATAAATTAGGTCTCTACTTGCCTCGTTCACTCTAGTCACAGAGTTGAAGTCCCAAAACCGATAGAAATAACTCTAATCTTCACGGAATCTTAATGGACGAAACCTGCAGTCGTGGGTGCAGAGAGCGATGTCTGATCTTGGCGCAATTTCTTGTCTATACCTTAAGTATTTCAGGGCAATATCTGAAGGAATCAATACTCAGCAGACGTCACTCTCATATTCAAGTGCTTTGCTGGGTACTCTTCTCAAGCGAGAATAGCGCAAACGATATATGCGCCATGGGAGAGGCAAGGACGAACATAAATCCCAGCTTGGGTTTCAGCAACAACGTGTCGCTGTAACCGTTCAGATTTGTGCCGAATGCGGCCGGCAATGAGAGAGATAAGCGTACGGGTATTTATTGTCAGGTCCTGCTGCGGAGGACTGCGAATTCATATATGCTACACACAGATTGGTTAGCTATTGTTAAGACAGAATGCCAGACCGAGCCTGCGGTGGTGCGACAAGTTCGCTGCGCAGGGGAATCGTGGGCCACCAGGTGTTTGGCGTTCTAGTTAGTTATTACTGTTTATGGTGTATATTTGCGAAAAGGCGTTAGAACACTTGCATGCTTGGCGCCTACAGGCGTTTGGAGGGAAGTAGTGAAACGCCGCTTATTTGTATACCGCTTGAGATGGGGACGTGCAAAGCAGGTACAGTGTACTCATTGCATCTACTTGGCTGACCCTGAGGAAGGCTTGTGATGCGAGAGGCTATAAATAATAGATCGGATGAGGCCGTAAAGTGACAAGAGTGGTTTCGTGTGTGGTGGAGGTGGAGGTTGGTGGTGAGGAAGAGGTGGTGGCAATAGCGTTCGGAATGGTCGGTAACCTAGGAAGTGGTTGAAGGAGCGCGGAGGGTTTGCCATTCAGCAGAGCCGCAATACAAATGTCTCCTGAGCTTCCATAGCTCGAATCGTCTAATTGAATGCAACGGTTACAGAAACAAGTCTCTGAGACTCTGTCCTATATCCACTGTGTTGTTCGTTTTTGTTGTTCTACGTCTCCAGATGCATGGCTTGAGCGGCTTACTTTCCGCAGAAATGTGCACAGTATCATAAATTATACATAAAAGCTTACAGACTTTGTCTATACGAGAGGGAGAGAGAGAAGGAGAGCGAGAGAGAGACAGAGACAGACAGAGAGAGAGAGACAGAGAGAGAAAGTGGGGAGAGAGAGAGAGAGAGAAGAGAGAGGAGAGAGAGAGAGAGAGAGAGAGAGAGGGGGGAGGGAGAGAGAGAGAGAGAGAGAGAGAGAGAGAGAGAGAAGAGAGAGGGAGAGGGAGAGAGAGAGTAAGAGACTGACTGAGCATGTTGTGCCAATGCAAAGTGTTCCAGACCTCACCTAATGACAGCAGAACCATCGCAGATGAGAACAGAGAACCTAAAAAAGAAAGAGAATTCGAGCCATTGTGTTTCGTTCATCGCCAAAATATAGCCGATGGTTTCTGCATCTGCGTTGTTTCACAGTGAACGTGGACCGGTGCTGCACTACACGACACTAGATTACCAAGATGGAGAAATTGGCCTTCCGATTCACAAGATTTTGTTATGCAATCATGAAAGCCAAAAGGTTGAAAGGTGATTCAGTTTGAATCCTCCGAGACGGGGAAGTGTGTAGCCGCCGCGCGAGACTCGTTGCCGCGAGGTTCACATTGTGCTTCTCTCTGCAGGTCAACGTGTGGCCCGGAGCCCCGATGGACGCCTACGAATGAACGGACCAATCAGAATCAAGTTTCCGTTCACGACCCCAGTCTGCAGATTATGAAAACAACGGCGGTGACCAGTTAAAATGGAGCAATTAAAACTGACTGAATGGTGATTTTTTTAAAAGACGAACAGAAATTAGCATGGAAGGTTTTCTCGGAGCAGAATGTTTTTGCTTTAATGCGGACCAAATTCTTCCAAGGATCGACGAGAGCGAAGAGTCTCTGGATTTTATTTTATTTACAACCTGAGGCTGTGCCAATGCGTGGGAAGGGCCAGACTGATAACCATTGCGAAAGCCAAACTTGCAAATCTTGATGGTCTCACAACAGGGCTAGCAACTTAAGGATCAAGGATACGCAGATACAGTTGACTTGGCTTCATTAAGAATGAGCCAAAGAAAATTGTAACGCTTTGCTGAATGGGAGCATGTCGTCATGACCGGCGGGAGGTGGAAACAATCCATCACAATTTTCATATTTGCTTTTTACCAAATAAATATTTTAGATTTCACTCAAGTGCCCGACGAAAAACAATAGCTTGATCCTTGTTTCCACCTGGATTGGAATGCTCAAGTGGTAAATGGATTGCATTTTATACAGCTCTTGCCTCACGTTCACCCATTCATACACCGACGGCGGTGTCAACCATGCAAGGTAACAACCAACACGTCAGGAGCAGTTAGGGTTAGGTGGTGTCTTGCTCAGGGACACCTCGACACTTAGCTAGGAGGGGGAGGAGCCCGGGGATCAAACCAGCAACCTCTCTTACCTCCTGAGCTACTGCCGCCCTATCAGCTTCAAGTTCAAGTTCAAGTATTTTTATTGTAACTTCACAATTTACACGTGAGTATAAACAGTGAGTTAAAAACTTTTTGTGCAAAACGCCCGACAGCCGACAGTAATTATAAAGAATAGAGCTGACCTGTTGGCCCTGCAGGGATGACGGGCTCTGAGTGGCCATGCGGCTCTGAAGAGAGCTGCGTAAATGCGGCCCATTCGCCGTTCAATTCAACAATGTGTCATTTCTCCATGACTACGACGAGACGTTGATGAGGTAAAAGTAGGTCTTTGATAATAAAAACTGACAAAAGTGCTCTTTGTTTTCATAGACGAGAGCGGACATTTTATTGTGTATTCGTTTGTTGTTGTTGTTGAAATAAATAAATGGAGGCAAATAAAAGTTCCTGAGTTTTTGTTCCTACTAAGAATATATTTGAAGCCGACACTGTCAACTTGATTCCAATTTCCGACACAATGGCCCAATTGAATTAGTTTAAAGAAAGAAAGCATTTGGACTAAAAGTAACGGCTAAAAGTTGACGAAAATATAATGACTGTTCGTCGACTAAAACTGGACTAAAACTACGAAGGATAAAAATGACTAAAACTAAAACTAATACGCATTTTCGCCGAAACACTAAGACTAAGACTAAATCTAAGATAGCTGCCAAAGTGAACGCTGCTGTGTACACGCTCTGCTCAGAGTGGTTTGCGGCGGCGATGGAAAATTGCGGTGAGATCTGAGTCGGTACATCGGAGACGTCATTGAACAGGGATGAACTCTGACCTCTGAAGAGCGTCCTCCTTTACCTCGACGAGGCTCAGAGAGTTAGCAGACGGCCGTGAATACGCATTCTTGATGCCGTGTGGAGATGGTGTGAGTTTTGCGTTTTGGAATCCTTTAAATGTTCGTCCAACTAATGACTACACGCATCATATCAGTGATTTATACTCTGCAATGAGAGGATTTTTATGTTTCTGCATTTTATATATTTTTTTATTTGCTTATTAAAAAATATCAGAGTTTGAACCCACCCAACTTTTCAGCTGTGAGTCAAAAACAATAATCACGAGGCTAATTAATCCACGATCATAATTAATACAAACAGAAGAATGAAGTTTAACAGCTACAAGCTGACGTTAAAAGCTGTGTGTAAATAAATACATTTAAATAACTAAAATAATATTAAATAATAAATAACTGTTTGGCAACACTGTTCAGATATGCAAGTTCAGTCTAGTTAAGCTTATCGTCTTAAATTTAAAACGATTCATCCAATTAGATTTCTCTTTTTCTGTGGGACATAATAACAAAGTAATTACGTATTCATAAAGTATGCAATGGCGCACGTTTTGACCCTTCAATAACCGTTAAAACTCTAAATATGGTGATATATTTATTATTCAATGACTATTACTGGTTTCTTTACATAAAGAGCATTTCACATTCTTTAAGTCGGAGAAGAAACAACTCTGGGGAGACATTACATTACATTACATTCAATGTTAACTTGACATTTACATGATCACATACAGTTAATGTCAATGTTAATGAAACGAAAGAGCAGACACGCTGCAGACGAGGCTATATGTGGACGGGTTTAACCACGCTTTACGCACAATTCATGGTCGAATTATGAAACATAATCACCCCATCGCTGACATACCTCATTAAAAAGGTCCATTTCTATAATAGAAGCCACAATTACTCGACATACTGTATGCGCACGCCCTGCTCGACCGCACGCAACGCAAACGAGTTGCACGACTTTCCGAGCAGAAACGAAGGGAATTAAATGCGGAGGAAGTGAAAGGCGTCTTCAGCCAACGTCGCATTTTGAATGCTCCTGTCAACATGTGTACGTCCCGGCACTTAGCGTGGCACTTAGCATTGTGCAGCATCCTATCTCTCTATCTATCTTGCTGTTTACCAGCAAGGGGTCGACGCAGCAATGAAGACGGCTTGAACCCTGTTGTATTAGCATAGCGCTTGAAACGTGTTCTGTTCAAATCGTCGCTGTACCTTGTATATAGTGTTGTTTCACTCTTTCGACAAATGTACTGATTAAATGTACCGCGCTTTTACGACATTTTTGCACCAACAGCCAGTATTTGTATGTACAGAGTGCATTACCATTCTGAGTGCATTACCATTCTGAGTGCATTACCATTCTGAGTGCATTACCATTCTGAGTGCATTACCAACATACAGTACAAGGACACAGAAAGTTGTTGATGGAAAACTGTCGAGATGCAGTAGTGTGTAGTCAGAGCCGGTGGTACATTGTGTGACATGTCAGAGCTCTCTCCCTGTCGAGTTGTGATGACTCTTTCACCTGTGGGCATTGATTAGCCAATGCACCCAGGTGTGCAGCCTCACCCATCGCCAGAGCCTCAGGTGAGGCTACAAGCCTCCAATCACACACACACACACACACTACACTCAGTATTGTACTGTTGCGATGATCTTGTCCTCTGTGCTGTGTACAAGCCAACATCCAGATTTGCATGAGCATGGAGTCACCGAGCTGTGCTTCCTGGCTGTTGAACTTGGCTAGTACCTCCAAATGCACAAGTTCGTACAGGTCCCAGTCCGGGTACCCAGGAGCTCACACAGGAGTCAGGATCATGTAGTCCTGACTGTGGGTGTTGGACCGCCACACAAAACGCATCCTGAAGCTCTACAGCCTTGAACCTCGGTGCCCCCTAACTCCCACTTACTCCTCGTGTTGATGAATTCACAAAGTCGCTTCGGATTGCAAGACATGGACACTTTTATCCAAAAAAGTACATCCATGAGACAAGCCATGAAGGAGCAGGTCGGGGTTAGGGGGGCCGGGGGGGTCAGCAGGCAGTCAGGGGTCATTGTGGAGTTGAACCCAGCGCAGCGAAACTGTGCTGCCGGTAAAAGCGTCTGACTAAGCGGCGTGCGTGCGTCGCGTCAGGTGATCGCTCGCTGACTCACAACCTGTTGGGCGAACGCAGCAAAAATAACTTCCTCTACGCTCTCTGGGCAATTCACTCGGCTGTGAGAAAATGCAAAAGCTGCGTTCCCCGAGGGTCCGACGCAGCGTTGTGCATAGTTTGATGTCAGGTACGCTCATGCGAGGACGACGTGTCGTGTGGGTTTGTAATGATTATCGGCCGGCTGAGTGACGGCGCGCTAATCGCCGCGGTGACGCGGTGAAACGACGCGATGGCGTCAACGGGCGCGTCGCCGCGAAGTCGCTTATGCCGGATAAACGTCTCAGAGGGAGCGCAACCGCAGACCCTGACTGACAGGAAGGTTATTACTCGTCGTCTGTCGCACAGGTGCTGCGCTGATCGCTCCCGATCGTGCGGCGGTCGAGTCACTGCTCTTTATTTGCTTTTTTATTACCGAGTCATTAAGCAGACGCTTGTTGTATGCAAAGTAACTCACCTGCACGCCATTAAACAGGACGCATCATGCATGTCTGTTGTCCAATCTCTGACTAATCTGGGATCCAGCAGTTCAACAATCCTCCAGCTGAACTTCTGGGGGGAGACCAGCAAGTATGCGCGGAGGGGTCACCCAGGGTTTCCTGTTTGGTTGCGGAGACATTCGGACTCGGAGAGGAACTCTTTGGAGAGAGTGACAAGATGGACGCTTCCGAAGGCGATTTTAACACATGTATGAGTTAGACCTCCAATACGATGAGCTCACTCGGTCTGTCAGTTAGTCAATCTGTCGTTTGGCCGGTCGCTTCCCCACAGGTCGGCCGGTCGGTCGGTCGGTTGGTCGGTCGGTCGGCCGGCGACATTCACTGTCCTCGGCTGTGGTACCAAAGCTATTTAAGAAATGGTACAAAACAAAAGTCTTGCATTACAATACAAGACAAACAAAGAGGACAATGTCATGTACCAAAATAAAACACGGCCACGCCAGGCACACAAACAGTGCAAACAGGGTGTTGGTTCAGAACCCTAAAGAGGTGCATGCTGGGTCATGGAGGAGGCTGATTGCTGATTGGACGCTTCCCTCTCTGGTGTGTGTGTGTGTGTGTGTGTGTGTGTGTGTGTGTGTGTGTGTGTGTGTGTGTGTGGGTCTTCTGTAGCCTTTGCCAATCCCATGGTGATATTTACAATGAACAACATAATCTCTCCCTCCTCTCTCTCTCCCTCATCCTCTCCCCTCTCCCTCTCTCTCTCTCTCTCTCCTCTCTCTCCTCTCTCTCTCTTCTCTCTCCTCTCTCTCTCTCCTTCCTCTCCTTCTCCTCTCCTCTCTTCTCTCTCTCTCCTCTCTCCCCACCTCCCTCTCTATCCATCTCCCTGGTTCTCTCCCCCTCCCCCCCTGCTGTGCCTCTACACCACAGGAGGTCCCTCCTGCTAGTCCAGCGAGGACCTGCTGGGCTGATGCTAATTAGAAGTGATGGTTTATAAACTAAGTTTGATCACAGTTTGCGGTGCTGCTGCTGCTTCTGTTGTTGGTGCAGATCCAGGCGGGTCAGGTGTGGTGAGGAGGAGGAGGAGGAGGAGGAGGAGGAGGAGGAGAAAGAAGAAGAAGAAGAAGAAGAAGAAGAAGAAGAAGAAGAAGAAGAAGAAGAAGAAGAAGAAGAAGAAGAAGAAGAAGAAGAAGAAGAAGAAGAAGAAGAAGAAGAAGGAGGAGGAGGAGGAGCCGATGTCGTCTTGTTGACCGCGTTGTTGAGGAGTTTAGAACGATATCCGTTGCTCGTCACTCTTCTCTGGGGGAGATAAATGCAGGGGGAGGACACAGTCGTGTGTTTTAAATGTAATTACTCTTAATTAATTGTTGTGATTAAAAACACATTCTGGATTTTGTATGGCAACGTATTTGGAACCGAGGAGAGAACCAGAACCAGAATGAGAATCAGAAACAGATTCATCGGCTTAGTTTTTGCGAACACGGAATGTGCTTTTGTGCAATTGGTGGCTAACATTGAACATTAAACAGAGAGCGTTAACATAGAAGGAATTCCAACGCAGAAGACTGAGTTAACAGACACAACGAGACCAAACACAGAGGCAGCCGTCCGCGGCGATATGTTATACTGTATATATATATATAATATGATATATATACAGTATAACATATAATATGATATATATACAGTATAACATATAATATGATATATATACAGTATAACATATAATATAATGATATATATACAGTATAACATATAATATGATATATATACAGTATAACATATAATATAATATATATACAGTATTATCCTCCATGTTGGTATTTATTTCATTTACGTTATATATTGATGTTAGGTTTTATTTCTTTGTAAATCACTTTGGTGAGATATTCGCTGCGCAAATCTTTCAAACGCCTTTTGCTTTTGGCAGTTTCATTGCCTCCTGATGTAGTGCTGTGCATGTGTGTGTGTCTGTGTGTGTGTGTGTGTGTGTGTGTGTGTGTGTGTGTGTGTGTGTGTGTGTGTCTGTCTGTGTGGTGGAGCTTTGGTTTGAATAAATGCGCTGTTTGTCTTCTCTTTGTGAGACACAGCATGAACTATTGAGCGCATTGTGAATCTGGTGTGTGTGTGTGTGTGCGTGCATGCGTGTGCGTGTGTGTGCGTGCGTGTGTGTGTGTGTGTGTGTGTGTGTGTGTGTGCGTGTGTGTGTTGTGTGTGCGTGTGTGTGCGTGCGTGTGTGTGCGTCATAATTACTGTTTCAAAGTCGACGTTCCCTGCCTGCTAATTGGTCAGACGAAGATGGGTTCAGCGGCGGCCATGTTTGCCAGCAGCCAGGGAGGTCAGTTAGATGACTGAGGTCAGCTCTCTGGGAGGGCTTTCACCAA
The DNA here is from genome assembly GCA_002895965.2 of Coryphaenoides rupestris. Taxonomy (NCBI): domain Eukaryota; kingdom Metazoa; phylum Chordata; class Actinopteri; order Gadiformes; family Macrouridae; genus Coryphaenoides; species Coryphaenoides rupestris. The sequence goes on along the minus strand of PIJE02001231.1, from coordinate 137,364 downwards.
GTACCCCCTCAGTATTAAACTAAACAAATAAAAGTGCTCCAAGGATAACTTTGGAAATCTGGCTGCTTTTCAACCTCATTTCTATCGTGTATCTGCATTGTGGGATGTAGTGGGGAAAGAGGGTGTTGTTGTTGTTGTTGTTGTTGTTGTTGTTGTTGTTGTTGTTGTCGTTGTCGGTGGTCTCTGTGTCTCGGGGGCACAGCTCAGCACAGATGCTAAATCTGACCTCAACTCCGTCTTTTGATGTTGGAGTTGATGATGGAGTTGGTGATGGAGTTGATGATGTAGTTGATGATGTAGTTGATGTTGGAGTTGATGATGTAGTTGATGATGGAGTTGGTGATGGAGTAGATGTTGGAGTTGATGATGGAGTTGATGTTGGATTTGATGATGGAGTTGATGTTGGAGTTGATGATGGAGATGATGATGTAGTTGCTGATGGAGTTGATGATGGAGTTGGTGATGGAGTTGATGGTGGAGTTGATGATGGAGTTGGTGATGGAGTTGATGATGTAGTTAATGGTGGAGTTGATGATGTAGTTGATGGTGGAGTTGATGATGTAGTTGATGGTGGAGTTGATGATGGAGTTGATGATGTAGTTGATGATGTAGTTGATGATGGAGTTGATGATGGAGTTGGTGATGGAGTTGATGGTGGAGTTGATGATGGAGTTGATGTTGGAGTTGGTGATGGCGTTGACGATGGAGTTGGGGTCAGATGGCGGCTAAAATGCCGCTAGATCAGAATCAAACAAGGAATGTAATGATATAGAAATGAAAAAGAATTCTCCAAAATTAAAAGCAATTAAGCAATTAAAAGGTGCAATTTAAAGATGTGCGTTAATGTTAATGTACGTTATTGTAACGCAATAGTGTCCATGGGGGGTTGGAGTTAGTCACATTTGTTATCTGCATGCACTACTAGTACTACCCATGTTGAAATGATACAAAGCTGGTGGAAAATCAGCAAAATTCCCCTTTAACCTCCTGTGTGTTGTTCTGCCTGACTGGTTGTTTCTCTTCACTCCTCCCACCTACAGGTACAAGACTGCCAAGCAGCGTGGGGGCGGGGCCGTGGCTGCGCCGCCGTCGGGAGCTCCGCCCTCCCAGACGCCCACCAAACACAACAAGACCGGCGGAGGCGGCGGCGGGGACAAGTCAGAGAAGGCAGACAAGCAGCCAAAGCGACCACAGATGCCGTTCCACCACCGCGCCGCGAGCCTCGACGACCTCGTCTCCGTGGAGACGGCAGAGAACGGAGGAGGCGGCGGCGGGGCCCGGCTGGCGCTGAGGGGCCAAGACGTCAGCTCCGTCGCCGCCGGCAACCACTTCTCTGCCGGACGAGCTGCCGGACACGCCTCCCTCAACACCGACACTTCCAAGCCGCCCCCCTGTCCACCGCCGCAGCTCCACGGCTCTGCAGGGGGCGGCGGAGGTGGGGGCGTGTCCGCCGCCGTAGCGGACGGGGAGGAGCATGACGGCTCGCCCCCGCCCCCCCCACTGAGCCCCCACCACCCCTGCTGCGACGACGAGACGACGGGGAAGACCCCCGGCAGCCCGGGCCCCGCCGGCCAGCACTTCTACCGCCCGCTCCCTGCCGAGCCCTGCCTGGGGGGCTCGGCGGCGGGGAGCGGCGAGGAGCCCCTGACCCCGCACTTGCACCAGGGACACCACCTCAACCAGCACCAGCACCACCAGGGCCCGTCATACCCGGAGCTGCCCCCCGAGCCCACGCTCTATGTGGGCGCGGCCGTGGCCCGGGCGGAGGAGGAGGGCCCGCCCACCCCCTGGCGCTTCTTCAACCTGCCCCGCCGGAAAGAGGCGGAGCTCCGGCCGCCGCCACTGTTGCCGGGCGACCGGCTGATGCGAGACGAGCAGCTACCGCCCCCGTCCTTGTCAACGTTGTCGTCAACATCGCCATCGGGGCGACATGTTGGTCTGTAAAACGCACGGAAAATAACAATAATATAACAACCGCCACGGCCGGAAATGAGCTCGCCGCTTTAGCTTTGCCTTCGCGGGGTTAACGACTGAGTTAGCCGCGCGGGTGGAGAAAGACACGTGGTTACAATACAGAGTGAAAAATGAGAAACGCTAAATATAATATAAGTAATATACATAAAGGGGCGCCCCTAACCCAATAACGTCAGACAGAAACCGACGCCGTTGTTCCGATTTTGATGGCTGATGGCTTCGTTTTTTGGTGGGTTGCCGTGACTCCCGCGGCGAGCGCAAAAAGATGGAGTCTGTCATTGATTACGTTACGGCCCCTCCCTCCCGACGCGTTGCCGCGGGCGACGGGCGTCCCGGGACCGCGGTATCGACAGCTCTGCCCTCTGCGGTGCGGAGAGAGAGAGAGAGAGGGAGAGAGAGAGAGAGAGAGAGAGAGAGAGAGAGAGAGCTGATTGAAAAGGCAGAGAAAGCAATCTATTCAGCCTTAAACGTTTGGTAATTAGAGCGACTCTGCGTTGCCTGTGGAACGTTAAAATGAAACAGCCGACGAGGGGTCAGGGGTCGCCGGCCATTGGTGGTTAGCTCATAACATGAAGCTCACACCTGCGGCCAAACCAGACTGTGTTTGTGGTCGGTTAAGGTAATGAAATAGAACGCTTATCATTTGTGAAATGTTGTTCCCCACACTGGTTAATCGTCCACTTTAGATAAATACCTGATTCATTCAAATTTTTGCAAAAATCCTACTCCCTTTGGTTACTGCGTCCGCGGTTGGTGGCTGGGCGGTGTGTGTGGTGTGTGTGTGTGGTTTTTGTGTGTGTCCTGTGTGTGTGTGTGTGTGTGTGCTGTGTGTAGTTGTGTGTTTGGTCTGGCTGTGTGTGTGTGTGTGTGTGTTGGTCCTGGTTGGTGGGTGTGTGTGTTCGTGTGTGTGTGTTGTGTGTGTGTGTGTGTGGTGTGTGTGTGTGTGTGTGTGTGTGTGTGTGTGGTGTTGTGTGGTGTGGTGTGTGTGTGTGTTCATGTGTGTGTTCATCGTGTGTGTTGTGTGTGTTTTGGGTCTGGTGTGTGTGTGGTGTTGTCTGTTGTGTGTTGGGTTGTGTGTGTGTATGTGTGTGTGGTGTGTGTGTGTGTGTGTGTGTGTGTTGTGTGTGTGTTCTGGTGTGTTGTTTGTCTGGGTGTGTGTGTGTGTGTGTGTGTGTGTGTGTGTTCATCGTGTGTGTGGTGGTGTGTGTGTGTGTGTGTGTGTGTGTGTGTGTGTGTGTGTGGTGTGTGTGTGTGTGTGTGTGTGGTGTGTGTGTTTCATGGTGTGTGTGTGTTCATGTTGTGTGTGTGTGTGTGGTGTGTGTTGTGTGTGGTGTGTGTTGTGGTGTGTGTGTGTGCTGGTGTGTGTGTTGTTGTGTGTGTGTTTTGGGTACTGGGGTGTGTGTGTGTGCTGTGTGTCTCTGGTGTACTTGGGTGTAACCAGGGGTCAGTCGGGGTTAAATCCAGTCGGATTACTCAGGAGACGATTGCCTCTGTCTCTGGTACCTCCCCCTCCTCCCCCACCCATAAATCCTAGAGACACGGCCGACGCAAAGACAGGAACTTTTATTGGGTGGGGTTGGGTGGGGTTGGGTGGGGTTGGGTGGGGTTGGGTGGGGTTCGACCAGGGACAGACAGATTACCCAGGGTGCTTTGCCCTGGTCTAATGGAGTCCTGGTAACAGGGTTCCCTGGTTCACCGCCAGGTGTGACGTTCGTGAGCCACGACGAGCCCCGTTTGTGACATCACAAACTCGCCTCGTGTCCTCGTGTCCTCCTCGTGGACGGACGGAAGTCTCTCCGCTGTAACGTTTAATATTGTTCCTCCCTCAGCCAGTGGGGGCGCTGAACCCCAAGCGCGCCGCCTTCTACGCCTCCCAGCGCTACGGGGCCCGGGAGGACGACCGGGAGCCCGCCGGCCACTCCCACCACCACTACTCCTCCTCCGCCTCCGTCCTCCGCTGGCTAGTGCGCCTCGTGAGTCCCCGCCGCCTGACCGTCACCATGGCTACCATCACCGCCATCACCACGACGACGATCACCATGGCTACCATCACCGCCATCACCACGAAATCACCGCTATCACCATGACGACCATCACCGTGACTTCCATTACTAACCATCACTACTATCACCACCATCACCATGAGTACCATCACCATGACTACCATCACCTTCACCACCGTCACCATGACTACCATCACGGCGTGATACAGGCTGCATGATTGACATGATCACATTACTGTCATCCGTTCATCCATCGATTCATTAACAAGTAATTCATTCAACCTTCAGAAAATGAATACCTGAACTTGAATATTCTTCATATTTGTATTATTTCCTATATTGAAATGTGACCAAACCTGATCTGGTCATTAGGCGATCGTTTGGTTCAGCCTTGAGAGATGACAGTCAGGCGGAGAGAGAGCACAGAACCATAACCCCGCCCCCCCCCCCCCCCCCCCCACGCGAGGTCCCCGGTCCGCTGGAGCCTGATTGACAGGTGTCAAACACTACGCCGGTTCTCCTGTAAGGAACCGCCGGAGCGACGTCTTCGTCTGACGTCTCAATCGAACCCGAGCGGGAACAACAGGAGGAGAGAGGCCTGACACACCCGACGCCAGCCGACACATTTCACTTCATTTCTTCATCTGAGGCCCGTTGAGATTAGATTAGTCGTCTCCTCGCTGCCCGCCTCGCTAGGCAGCAGTAAGGTGCTACATCGCACTGCAGACGCGCCGCCGCGCCTCCCGTTTACACCTCGTCTTCACACCCGGGAGCTGTCAATCACGCCGGAGCGCAATATCGTGGCACGTCAAGAACGCCAGCGAGGTCGTTAATCCGCCTCAGTGCTGCTTCCGCCGCGCCCGTCTGTGTGTGTGTGCAGCGTGCGCAACAAAACACAATCTTGACCTGGTTAGGCGGTTTATTACCTGCCAGGTAAATGCCATCGCTGGGTGTGGCATTTGGGTTTGTGTGTGGTTGCTGGCTGGTGTAAGCAGCCCCACCTGGCACCCGGAGTCAGGCTGGTTAGGCTCTGGGGGCGGCCTTGTCATGTCAGCAGGTACCTACCTGCTCGGCCTGGAACACCTTAACAATACTCCAATAAACAGGTGACTGGGCCAGGTGAGGCTGTAGCCCCACCCCCTCCAGACTCTAACTGGGCCAGGTGAGGCTGTAGCCCCACCCCCCTCCAGACTCTAACTGGGCCAGGTGAGGCTGTAGCCCCACCCCCCTCCAAGCTCTAACTGGGCCAGGTGAGGCTGTAGCCCCACCCCCCTCCAAGCTCGAACTGGGCCAGGTGAGGCTGTAGCCCCACCCCCCTCCAGGCTCTAACTGGGCCAGGTGAGGCTGTAGCCCCACCCCCTCCAGACTCTAACTGGGCCAGGTGAGGCTGTAGCCCCACCCCCTCCAGGCTCTAACTGGGCCAGGTGAGG
>PIJE02001231.1:109457-124457 GCA_002895965.2 Coryphaenoides rupestris | reverse complement strand
TCCTTGAACACCACTATACAACTAATTTCTAATTATTGCTTAGTCCCTAACTGCTGTGTCTCCCCTCCTGCTCCCTGATTGGCTGGCTCTGCGTCTCCTCTCCTGCTCCCTGATTGGCTGGTTCTGCGTCTCCTCTCCTGCTCCCTGATTGGCTGGTCGTGGTCCCCTCTCCTGCTCCCTGATTGGCTGGTGGTGGTCCCCTCCTGCTGCTCCCTGATTGGCTGGTGGTGGTCCCCTTCTACTCCCTGATTGGCTGGTGGTGGTCCCCTCCTGCTCTCTGATTGGCCCAGGCCCTGGAGAGTGACAGTGTGTCCTGCCAGCTGCACCAGTGGGTGGACCTGGTGTTGGGTTACAAGCAGCGGGACCCCGAGGCTCTGAGGGCCCTCAACCTGTGCCCCCACCCCTCCTACCAGGGCCCCGTCGCCATGGACACCACCGCCACTGACCCCGCCCTCAGAGAGGTGAGCCAGGCGCACGCACACACGCACGCACACACACACACACACACACAACACTATGCATACACGCACCACGGCACAACACCGCACGACCACATACGCACTACGCAATACAACACACGCACGCACGCAAGCACCACACACACACCCACATACCGCATACGATAACATAACACACGCACGGCAAGCACGCACGCACACACACCACACACACACACACACATATGGCATACATACACTACATACTTCACACACACAACATGCACCACACACACACACACATACATACATACTCACACACACATGCACACACACACGCACACACACACACACACACACACACATGCACACACACACACACGCACACACACACACACACACACACATGCATATCTACACACAGACACGCTCCACATGCACACATCACTTACACGTTACCATGGAGACCAAGCCCCGCCTCCTCACCTACTTTCTCGCTCTCTCTCGCTCTCTCTCTCTCTCTCTCTCTCTCTCTCTCTCTCTCTCTCTCTGTGCTACTTGTGTCATGTGACTGTCAATCACTGATGATGTCATGTGAACTGACCCGGTGAAGAAAGGCGGGGGGGGGGCCTACCTGCTGACTCATGGCACTCGGTGCGTTCTGATTGGACGATGGTTTGGAGACGGTGGGAGGAGCTTAATAGCTCTTAACGTCTGGATGAGATGCAGCTCTCAGAACGTTCCCACAAGGCCGCACAAAATTGATTCAGTATCCTGGAAATTCTAGAAGTTGTCATGATACAAAATTCAAACGACAAATAATGCATTGAACAATGTTTACCGCTACAGTGCGATGAAGAACTAGACTAACATAGAGACTGAAACTGCGGCTGAAAGTTAAAATTGTGTGATTATGAACCTCCGTTACGACAGGAAAGTTATGGAAAACACGTGGAATAAACCTGGAAAACACCTGGAAAACACCTGGAAAATACCTGAGAAAACGATGAGCCCAAAAATCCGTAAATAACAGTCCCCGTCTCCCGATGTCACTTCCCTTTGGCCCCGCAGATCAATACAGCGAGCACAGATCAATAGATGGCTTGATCAATCACTGTGTGGGGGGGGGTCACTTAATCAATACCTGGGGGAGTGGATCTCCTTGTTGCCACCTAATTAATTGAATGTCTATTAGCTGGTGGGGCGACCGGCCGGTCCCTCTGAGGCTCACATACATACGGACGGCTTAATTGCGTACGGTGGGTAAGGGAGGAGGGGGGGGGGGGTGTGAGGAGGTGGGAGGAGGAGGAGGAGGAGGAGGAGGAGGAGGAGGAGGAGCAGCTGGCCTCCATTGTGGTTCTTCTAGACGAGAGTCAGCTTCCTCCTCTCCCTGTGATATCCACCATCTGCTGCCTGCAAAACAACTCATTTATATACTGTCACTTCCTGGGGCGCCTGGATCCATCAAGTGACCACTATGCAAATCACCTGCAACTCGAACAGGGACGATCTAATTATCAGACGATGTGGAGGGAGAGAGAGGGAGAGAGAGAGGGAGAGAGAGAGAGAGAGAGAGAGGGAGAGAGAGAGAGATGGGGGGGCTTCTTCAGGATCTCCGTGAATATTCCAGACAATGGGACTGTTCATTTGTCTGCTGTGTTGTTGGACGACTCGCTGGGATGTCGGTCTGTCTGCCAGCCTGCCCCGCGGTGAGCTGACAGAGATATTAGCTCGCTGTTAGCCGCCGCCGCCGCCGCTGCCACCGCCGCCGCCGCCATCTCTAATTGAGGCGGAGAGTCACCGTTCCTGACATGGGAATGACTCTCTCTCTCTCTCTCTCTCTCTCTCTCTCTCGCTGTGCGCTAGGAGAAATGATGCTAATTAGCTCGCTAAGCTAATGAAGATGAGCCGTCGCGGTTCCAGTTCCACCAGAGTTCACTTCCCTTCTCCTCCGTTCAATTCTGTTTCCTTATTTTTATTGTGTTTCGTTAATTTTAATAAAGATTATTTGTTTGGGGATTCCTCGCTGTGTCGACATGGACATTATATCTTCTATATATTGAACACCCAATCCATCATGAGCATATCTATCTATACTGCTAAGCACTGAGTTGAGTGTTAGCTTCACCAGAGTTCACTTCCCTTCTCCTCCGTTCAATTCTGTTTCCTTATTTTTATTGTGTTTCGTTAATTTTAATAAAGATTATTTGTTTGGGGATTCCTCGCTGTGTCGACATGGACATTATATCTTCTATATATTGAACACCCAATCCATCATGAGCATATCTATCTATACTGAGGTGGAGAGTAAAGACACAACCTTCCTCACAGGGAAACATACGACAGCAGACGATGGACTCTTACTTCTAAAAGCTGTTCCCTCGATACCTGTCCTGATATCTGTCATTCAAGAAGGTGTCCCCTAGTTACCTGTACTTCTAGAAGGTGTTTCCTAGATACCTGTACTTCTAGAAGGTGTCCCCTAGATACCTGTACTTCTAGAAGGTGTTTCCTAGATACCTGTACTTCTAGAAGGTGTTCCCTAGATACCTGTACTTCTAGAAGGTGTTTCCTAGATACCTGTACTTCTAGAAGGTGTTCCCTAGATACCTGTACTTCTAGAAGGTGTTCCCTAGATACCTGTACTTCTAGAAGGTGTTTGCTAGATACCTGTACTTCTAGAAGGTGTCCCCTAGATACCTGTACTTCTAGAAGGTGTTTCCTAGATACCTGTACTTCTAGAAGGTGTTTCCTAGATACCTGTACTTCTAGAAGGTGTTTCCTAGATACCTGTACTTCTAAAAGGTGTTTCCTAGATACCTGTACTTCTAAAAGGTGTTTCCTAGATACCTGTACTTCTAAAAGGTGTTTCCTAGATACCTGTACTTCAAGAAGGTGTTTGCTAGATGCTTGCACTTCTAGAAGGTGTTTGCTAGATACCTGTACTTCAAGAAGGCGTTCTGTATATACCTGTACTTCTAGAAAGTGTTTCCTAGATACTTGTACTTCTTCCTAGATACCTGTACGTCTAGAAGGTGTTCTGTAGATACCTGGAGAAGGCTTTGTGTTGATAATTCTAAAAGTTGCTCTGTACAAATATCGTGAGGGTTTTGCATTACTACTTCTAGAAGGCTTTCTGTTGACACTTGTAAAACTTGTGTTCTGCAGATACCTGGACTTCCAGAAGTTATTCTGTGGATAGGACGTTTGTGTACAAACGTCTAGAAGTTTGTACACATTTCAGTTGATACTCACAGCTTCTAGAAGCTGTTCAGATGATACTCAGGTTGTTGTGCAGATACATGTATATCTAGAAGGCGTTCCGTAACTAGTGCACGGCACGTTTTATTCGCGGTCCAATCAAGAGGAGCTCGAAGCTTTGAAGCCAACGACACCACGGCTTGAAATTGCTTCCTTGTTTCGACGGCCGCTTTGCTCGCGGTAAACGTTAAACCCGCCGACCTTCGCGTTGAGCCGAGTCTTTTCATATTCAACGCACGGCGTTCACCGGGAGCTGCCTGCGCGTTGTCGCCGGTGACAGGCGCGTTAGCTTGGAGGCGTCTCATTGGTGGAGCCGTTCCCTGGTCTTTGCACACCAACACAGTGGTTCAGATGTTCAGCCTCAGAGCCGTCACTCAACCCGGCGCCCCCTGGGGAGGCGGGGAGAGGAGGATTAAAGAGCCATCCAGAGACACTCAACTCTGACTAATGACTATTGGCATGTGGGGGGCGGGGCTTACGACACACCGGTCATCACCACAACACGCTTACGACATGCTAAACCCTCACAGACATGAGATGCCAGGATTTAGACGGAATGTCCGACATGAGGTGATGAGCTCTTATTTCAGCTGTTTTGCAGGCAACCGAGCAATTATGAAACTCGTTCTATTAACCTCGTAACTATGAATGCTGTAAACCTGTTCTATTCTTATCTTTATGAACCACAGTGATGTATTGCTGTCTCTCCTTCAACAAATGTACTAAAGTTCTATCTTATCTTATCTTATCGTATCTTAAATGTAAATGTAAATTATATCAAAGTATAGGTTTGTGTGCACACGCGTGTTTTCCGTGTGCACACGTGTCCCTGGTTCTCGTGGCGTGTCTCCGTCACCTGACCGCTGACGGAGGATATCGTGCGTGACGTAGCTGGCGTGCGTGCCGGCGGCGTTGGCGGCACCTGTGCTCCGACCGCGGCCGCTGTTCCTGACGGAGGTGGAGGGAGGGTGGAGGGTGTAGCCGGGGACCTGCATGTCGTTCCCACACCTCCGGCAGACCCCAGACCTTGGGGTGGGGTTGGGGTGGGGTTCACTCCCTCCCTCCACACACACACACACACACCACACACACACACACACTGCACACACACACACACACACACACACACACACACACACACACACACACACACACACACACACACACACACACCACACACACACACACACCAGTCAGACCGGGTGGGGGGGGGGCATGCCTACATCCTGTCTGACATCATTGTTTACCGTCTGGCTCGCATGAACACACACAGGGCCAGGTGTTGGGTGTGTGTGTGTTGGGTGTGTGTGTGTTGGGTGTGTGTGGTTGGGTGTGTGTGTGTTGGGTGTGTGTGTGTTGGGTGTGTGTGTGTTGGGTGTGTGTGTGTTGGGTGTGTGTGTGTGTTTATTGGTGTATGTTGGTCTCAGTGGCTGCTTGGGTGTGTGTCAGTGTGTGTGTCAGTGTGTGTGTGTGTGTGTGTGTGTGTGTGTGTGTGTGTGTGTGTGTGTGTGTGTGTGTGTGTGTGTGTGTGTGAGTGTGTGTGTGAGGGACCAGAATGCCTCTGTCACCTTACCTGTTTGGGAGCAGGCAGACACTGCACCCACTCACCTCTGTAAAGCCTTCTGTTGAGGTCAAGAGGTCAGTACAGACACACACGCACACACACACACACACACACACACACACACACACACACACACACACATTCTCTCGCTCTCTCTCTCTCTCACAAACACACACTCTCACACATTGTCTTATGATGGATGTTCTGTGCAAGGTGGTGCAGGTGGTGGAGGAGCTGAGGTGTATGGGTGAGGAGGAGGAGGAGAGGGGTGGAGGAGGAGGTGGTGGAGGTTGTGGTGTATGGGTGAGGAGGAGGAGAGGGGTGGAGGAGGTTTTCGACAGCATCTAAGTTCTCCTCATCCATTGAGGAGCGGAGTCTGCAGTGAATAGCATAGGAGTGGGAGAGAGGAGATATGAGAGGAGATGTGAGAGGAGATATGAGAGGAGATGTGAGAGGAGATATGAGAGGAGATGTGAGAGGAGATATGAGAGGAGATGTGAGAGGAGATATGAGAGGAGATGTGAGAGGAGATATGAGAGGAGATGTGAGAGGAGATATGAGAGGAGATATGAGAGGAGATGTGAGAGGAGATGTGAGAGGAGATATGAGAGGAGATATGAGAGGAGATGTGAGAGGAGATATGAGAGGAGATGTGAGAGGAGATATGAGAGGAGATGTGAGAGGAGATGTGAGAGGAGATATGAGAGGAGATATGAGAGGAGATATGAGAGGAGATGTGAGAGGAGATATGAGAGGAGATGTGAGAGGAGATATGAGAGGAGATATGAGAGGAGATGTGAGAGGAGATATGAGAGGAGATGTGAGAGGAGATATGAGAGGAGATATGAGAGGAGATGTGAGAGGAGATATGAGAGGAGATATGAGAGGAGATATGAGAGGAGATGTGAGAGGAGATGTGAGAGGAGATATGAGAGGAGATATGAGAGGAGATATGAGAGGAGATGTGAGAGGAGATATGAGAGGAGATGTGAGATAGGAGATTAAAGGAGGGCTGTTTAAAGATGGCTGCCCCTACTGGTGAAACAGTATAATGCAAGTTTGATTCAACGCCATATCCTCATAACATCTGAGGAACCCCGTTCACAGTGTTTCCACAGTGACGGTTGATCACGGTTACCGCGACTGTTGCTATGGTGAAAGTTACCACCGCGATGGACAGTTATGGTTACCACGGTAGCCGATTGTTGCTGTGATGAAAGTGAACCGCTGCGACGGTTTCCGCTGCGATATTTTTCGGTTTCCACGGCGAGANTCTCTTCTCTCTCTCTCTGTCTCTCTCTCACTCTCTCTCTGTCTCTCTCCCTCTCTCTCTCCATCTCTTTCTGTCTCTCCACCTCCCTGTCTCTCTCTCTCTCTACATCTCTCTCTGTCTCTCTCTCTCTCTCTCTCTCTGTCTCTCCACCTCCCTGTCTCTCTCTCTCTCTCTCTCTCTGTCTCTCTCTCTCTCTCACCATCTCTCTCTGTCTCTCCACCTCCCTGTCTCTCTCTCGCTCTCCATCTCTCTCTGTGTCCTCTATCATCTCTCATGCACAAAAAGGGAAATCATGTACACAAATAAATCTCTCTCTCTCTCTCTCTCTCTCTCTCTCTCTCTCTCTCTCTCTGCTCTCTCTCTTTCTGCTCTCTCTCTCTCTCTCTCTCTCTCTTCCACCTCACTTCTCTCTCTCCTCTCTCTCTCTCTCTCTCCTCTCTCTCTCTCTTTCCCTCTCTTCTCCTCTCTCTCTCTCTCTCTCTCTCTCTTCCTCTCTCTCTCTCTCTCTCTCTCTCTCTCTCTCCCCGCTCTCTCCTCTCCTTCTCTCTCCTCTCTCTCTCCCTCTCTCTCCTCTCTCTCTCCTCTCTCCCTATGTAGTGTGAGTGGCAGTGTGAGCGTGTGCGGCCAGGTGTGTCTGCAGCTGGTAAAGACAGGTGACACGCCTCGGTGTGTGTGTGTGTGTGTGTGTGTGTGTGTGTGTGTGTGTGTGTGTGTGTGTGTGTGTGTGTGGGTGTGGGTGTGTGTGTGTGTGTGTGTGTGTGTGTGTGTGTGTGTGTGTGTGTGTGTGTGTGTGTGTGTGTGTGTGTGTGTGTGCGTGTGTGTGACTGTGTGTGCGTGTGTGTGTCTGTGTGTGTGTGTGTGTGTGGGGCGCCTCACCGGCCGTGTTGTGCCAGCGGTTGACGGCGAAGACGCGGCTGCAGGTGACGGTGAGCACGGCGGGCGTGGCCAGGTGCGGCAGCGTGTTGGCTGCCACGTGGGTCACCGGCGAGTTGGACGGGAACTTGAGCACCATGATGACGTCCTGCTGGAGCTGGTCCTTAAACATCAGAGGACTCTACGGGAGGAGGAGGAGGAGGAGGAGGAGGGTGTAATGGCGTTAAAGGAGGAGGAGCCAGCTGAGGAAGACTTGTGTGTCTCTTCTGTCTTCACGCTGAACTCGACTGGAATGCAGACTAAGAATCTGAACCATCCTCTGGCCTCATATCTCAATATTGACACGTTTTATGGGTTATTTGACAAATTGTCCGGATCTGACCGGCCACGCTGGGGGAGGGGGAGGAGTCTAAAGGTTGTGACCCCGCAGAGATCACACAGAGAGAGAAAGAGAGAGAGAGAGAGAGACAGAGAGAGAGAGAGAGAGAGAGAGAGAGAGAGAGAGAGAGATAGACAGAGACAGAGAGAGAGAGATAATGGGAGATAAACTGGTCATTACAGGGATTAGACCGGAGGACGCTGACCAACAGGGGGCAGTGTATCCTATTAGTGTATCGCTAATAGGATAGCATCTCTCTCTCTCTCTCTCTCTCTCCTCTGTCTGTATCTCTCTCTATCGATCTGTCTCTCTCTCTCTCTCTCCTCTGTCTGTATCTCTCTCTATCGATCTGTCTCTATGTTCATCTCACTGTCTCACATGCCAACATGAACAAACACACAAATACACACACACACACACACAAACACACACACACACACACACACACACACACAGACACGGACACACACACACACACACACACACACACACACACACACACACACACACACACACACACACACACACACACACACACACACACACACACAGCTTTTCCAACCAAGTGTGTTCCCAGCTGCCGAGGCTCGGCATGATGAGGAAAAAACACACACCTCGCGCTCACGCTGTACATATGTGTGTGTGTATTTGTGTGTGTATGTGTGTGTTTGTTCATGTTGGCATGTGAGAGAGTGAGATGAACATAGAGACAGATCGATAGAGAGAGATACAGACAGAGGAGAGAGAGAGAGAGAGACAGATCGATAGAGAGAGATACAGACAGAGGAGAGAGAGAGAGAGAGAGAGAGATGCTATCCTATTAGCGATACACTAATAGGATACACTGCCCCCTGTTGGTCAGCGTCCTCCGGTCTAATCCCTGTAATGACCAGTTTATCTCCCATTATCTCTCTCTCTCTGTCTCTGTCTATCTCTCTCTCTCTCTCTCTCTCTCTCTCTCTCTCCTCTCTCTGTCTCTCTCTCTCTCTCTCTTTCTCTCTCTGTGTGATCTCTGCGGGTCACAACCTTTAGGACTCCTCCCCCTCCCCCAGCGTGGCCGGCAGATCCGGACAATTGTCAAATAACCCATAAAACGTGTCGAATATGAGGATATGAGGCCAGAGGGATGGTTCAGATTCTTAGTCTGCATTCCACGAGTTCAGCGTGAAGACAGAAGAAGACCACACAAGTCTTCCTCAGCTGGCTCCTCCTCCTTTAACGCCATTACACCCTCTCCTCTCCTCCCTCCTTCCTCCTCCCGTAGAGGTCCTCTTGATGGGTTTAAGGACCAGCCTCCAGCAGGCGTCATCATGGGTGCTCAAGTTCCCGTCCAACTCGCCGGTGACCCACGTGGCGGCCAACACGCTGCCGCACCTGGCCACGCCCGCCGTGCTCACCGTCACCTGCAGCCGCGTCTTCGCCGTCAACCGCTGGCACAACACGGCCGGTGGAGGCGCCCCCACACACCCGCCCCCTCCCATAGTGCTGCCCCCCTCCTCCCTGCACCAGCTCACCTCGGGGTCAGAGGTCAATGCAATGGTTACTGGGAAATGGAAATGGGTTAGGCCCTGGCTGCACCGCGTTCTCCTCACACTTCCCCATCTGTCACCGTGGAAACGGACCGGGCGCAGGACCAGGTTTCTCCCTGCTCCGCCTCCTCCTCCACCCTCACTTCATCCTCCTCCTCCTCCTCCTCCTCCTCCCGTAGAGTCCTCTTCGTCGCGTCTTCGCCGTCAACCGCTGGCACAACACGGCCGGTGAGGCGCCCCCTAGCGCCCGGCGGCCGCCATGACGCCACAACACAGCTACAAGAGATGAATAGTTTGACTCACACGCACTTGAATGTCCAACTACCGGCGTTTATTTTATATGTTTAGATATGTTTGTACAGAATATTTAGAATTGTGAGCATTTTTTCTTTTTTTTTGTTTAATGTTCAATGTTAGGCACCGACTTCATAAAAGCACATTCCTCGTTTGCAAAAACTAAGACGATAAAGCCGTAGTTTCTGATTCTGTTACCACAGTAATATAGCTTGCATGCTAACATGCTAATCCCTGTCCCCCACACACACACACTGATGTGCACGCCGCGAGATCCTAGCATGCTAACACCCTGACACGTTTAACATGCTAACGACACGAGGCTAATATATTGACATACCAAACACACCAACACGCATCACAGCACACACACACACACACAACTTGGTTCCCATGGTGACGTCGTCACGTGTCCCATGTGCTGCCTAGCGGAGCAGCGCGCCCGCCAAGCTAGCGCCACTTCGCAGTGTTGCCATCAGTCGCTAACAGCGCCGTAGCATGCGGGCTAGCGGCTCCCAGGTACGCTAAGCGGTGAGTGCTTCCACATGTTGCCTCACAGCCGTGTGCAAACGACACCATCACCCCCCCCCCCTCACCCTACCACCCCCCCCTCCTCCCTGCACAGCTCACCTCGGGGTCAGAGGTCAGTGCAATGGTTACTGGGAAATTAGGCCCTGGCTGCACCGCATTCTCCTCACACTTCTCCATCTGTCACCGTGGAAACGGACCGGGCGTGGGACCAGGTCTCTCCCTTTCTCTCTCTCTCTCTCCCCTCTCTCTCTCTCTCTCTCTCTCTCTCTCCCTCTCTCTCACCCTCTCTCTCCCGCTCTCTCCCACTCTCCCTCTCTCTCCCGCTCTCTCTCTCTCTCCTCTCCCTCTCTCTCTCTCTCTGTCCCTCTCTAACCCTCTCTCTCTCTCTCTCTCTCCTTGCTCTCCGTCTCTCTCTCTCTCCCTCTCCCACCCTCTCTCCCTCTCTCTCTCTCCCTCTCTCTCCCTCTTCTCCCTCTCTCTCCCTCTCTCTCTCCCTCTCTCTCCCACTCTCTCGCTCTCTCTCTCTCTTTACTGAAAGCAGCTGTGGTCCCCTGAGGTCGAGGGGGGGTGGGTGTGGTTTTCACTCCAGTGGTGTTAATAATGAGGCCCTACATATATATTCACTCACACAGAGCTGGGGGCCCCTCCTGCTTGGCCAATCAAGGGCCAACACAAGGAACACAAGGGTCAGGCCAACCAGAGAGACTTGGGGACCCCAGGAGTTATCCTACATATGATATGGGCCCCTATGTTCCTGATTAGGGGCCAACACAAGACTTGGGTTTCTTCACTGTCAGGGCCAACAGAATCTGGACCCCTTGTGAATGATGATTTGTTGATGTGCATGTGTGTGTGTGTCGGGAGTGTGTCTCCGTGTATGTGTGTGTGTGTGTGTGTGTCGGAGTGTGTCTCTGTGTATGTGTGTGTGTGTGTGTGTGTCGGAGTGTGTCTCCGGTGTATGTGTGGTGTGTGGTGTGTGGACAGTATGTGATGGTATCTGTTGGGCTCCCCAGGTGTGAGAGGAGCACCAGGTTACTCCCTGGAGCAGGCTCACCACCTGCCCATCGAGATGGATGAGCTGATCGGTAGGTAACAGCCAGTAACAGTGGTAGTATTAGAGTATTACTGTATGTATCCTCCGCCTGCACTAGTGTTAGTATTTGAGTATTACTGTGTGTATTTCCCCAGCCAGTAACCATGGTAGCGGCGGTCGCCAGATCTCAGACCTGGTGGACCACGGCATCAGCATCAACAGCCTGTGTTTCCTGGTTACCGCCGACAACCGTTACATCCTCGCCTGCGGCTTCTGGGACAACAGCTTCCGGGTGTACTGCTCCGACACAGGTACCACGAGACTCACCTGGCGAGATCAGTCCGGTAGAACCACAGGTACCACGAGACTCACCTGGCGAGATCAGTCCGGTAGAACCACAGGTACCACGAGACTCACCTGGCGAGATCAGTCCGGTAGAACCACAGGTACCACGAGACTCACCTGGCGAGATCAGTCCGGTAGAATCACAGGTACCACGAGACTCACCTGGCGAGATCAGTCCGGTAGAACCACAGGTACCACGAGACTCACCTGGCGAGATCAGTCCGGTAGAACCACAGGTACCACGAGACTCACCTGGCGAGATCAGTCCGGTAGAATCACAGGTACCACGAGACTCACCTGGCGAGATCAGTCCGGTAGAACCACAGGTACCACGAGACTCACCTGGCGAGATCAGTCCGGTAGAACCACAGGTACCACGAGACTCACCTGGCGGATCAGTCCGGTAGGAATCACAGGTACCACGAGTCCTGGCGAGATCAGTCCAGTAGAATCACAGGCCGAGGACTCACCTGGCCCAGATTCAGTCGGTAGAACCACCAGGTTACCACGAGATCTCACCTGGCGAGATCAGTCCGGTAGGAACCACAGGTACCACGAGACTCACCTGGGCGAGATCAGTCCAGTAGGAATCAACAGGTACCACGAGACTCACCTGGCGAGATCAGGTCCGGTAGAACCACAGGTACCACGAGACTCACCTGGCGATAGCAGTCCGCGTAGACCACAGGTACCACGAGACTCACCTGGCGAGATCAGTCCGCGTAGAACCACAGGTACCACGAGACTCACCTGGCGAGATCAGTCCGGTAGAACCACAGGTACCACGAGACTCACCTGGCGAGATCAGTCCGGTAGAACCACAGGTACCACGAGACTCACCTGGCGAGATCAGTCCGGTAGAACCACAGGTACCACGAGACTCACCTGGCGAGATCAGTCCAGTAGAACCACAGGTACCACGAGACTCACCTGGGGAGAGAGAGTACATTTACATTTACATTTAGGGCGTTTGGCAGATGCTTTTACGTGTGTGTGTGTGTGTGTTCGTGTGTGTGTGTGTGTGTGTGTGTATGTTCCTATATATATGTGTGTGTGTTCCTGTGTGTGTGTGTGTGTGTGTGTGTGTGTGGCAGGCAGGCAGAGTCAGATCGTCTTCGGCCACTGGGACGTGGTGACCTGTCTGTCCCGCTCCGAGTCCTACATCGGGGGGGACTGCTACGTGGTGTCGGGGTCCCGGGACGCCACCCTGCTGCTGTGGTACTGGAGCGGGCGCCACCACGCCATCGGAGACAGCGCCAGCAACAGTAAGACCTCCCCGACCACCATGGGTCGTCCGACGTCATCGCTCTGCCCATATAAGGGCTTCCTGGTCCACTCACAGACAAGATCATTACTGTATATATCAAAAGCAACCATACAAGCAAACAAGGAGCAGCAGCAGATGAAATAAAAAACCATTTGTTTGATGAGATCGTTATTCATCATCTGTTGCAAATGACTTTTGAATAAGAAATTAAGAAAATGACAAATTGCCCTCACAAGTGGCGATGGAGAGGTGGTGACATGAAGACATTGGCAGTAACTATAGCAACTGTAACTATGCAATACATATAGCAATTAACAACGGCGCTAAGGTGCAGCAGTAAAGGGTGACACGCGTGTGGACCGCACACGCATTCACATGCACACGCATACAGGAACACACACACGCATACAGGAACACACACACGCATACAGGAACACACACACGCATACAGGAACACACACACGCATACAGGAACACACACACGCATACAGGAACACACACACACACATACAGGAACACACACACGCATACAGGAACACACACGCATACAGGAACACACACACACGTACAGGAACACACACACGCATACAGGAACACACACACACATACAGGAACACACACACGCATACAGGAACACACACACAGCATACAGGAACACACACACGCATACAGGAACACACACGCGTGTTGTGTGTAGCGTGTTGTGTGTAGCGTGTGTAGCGTGTGTCAGCAGGTCAGGCCCGGGCGTGTTGTGTTGTGTTGTGTGTAGCGTGTTGTGTGTAGCGTGTTGTGTGTAGCTGTTTGTGGGTGTAGTGTGTGGTGTAGCGTGTTGTGTGTAGCGTGTTGTGTGTAGCGTGTTGTGTGTAGCGTGTGTAGCGTGTTGTGTGTAGCGTGTTGTGTGTAGCGTGTTGTGTGTAGCGTGTGTAGCGTGTGTCAGCAGGTCAGGCCCGGGCGTGTTGTGTTGTGTTGTGTGTAGCGTGTTGTGTGTAGCGTGTTGTGTGTAGCGTGTTGTGTGTAGCGTGTTGTGTGTAGCGTGTTGTGTGTAGCGTGTTGTGTGTAGCGTGTGTAGCGTGTTGTGTGTAGTGTGTTGTGTGTAGCGTGTGTAGCGTGTTATGTGTAGCGTGTTGTGTGTAGCGTGTTGTGTGTAGCGTGTTGTGTGTAGCGTGTTTGTGTGTAGCGTGTGTAGCGTGTTGTGTGTAGTGTGTTGTGTGTAGCGTGTGTAGCGTGTTGTGTGTAGCGTGTTGTGTGTAGCGTGTGTAGCGTGTGTCAGCAGCTCAGGTCCGGGCGTGAGGCAGGTTGTCTAATGACCCTCCTCCAGACTCCAGTCATTAGGCGGTGACGCTCGGGTGCGTCTAATTACTGGGAGGAGAACAATGGCTCTGGTGTTTCTGTGCAGAGACCAAGAGACTCCGTTCCCTCGCTGGTTCACATCCCATAATAAATCCATCCCATAATAATAATAAGAGTGTGTGTGATGACGTCATGGCTGCACCAGGTAGGAGCTGCTTGCTCACCTTTACCTGCAAGCAACCATGTGATCAACTCCAGGGGCAGAATCCCCAGAGAGAGAATATTAATATTAATAATTAAATCATAATCATAATAATAATAATAATAATGATAACCATAATAACAATAATAATCATAATTGTAACAATAATAATAATACTAATAATAACCATAATAACAATTATAACATATTAAATATTATGTTTTATATTATATGTATAAGTATATTTTTTATGTAGATATACTTATTGAATATTTTTTTTATATTTTGTATTATATATCAATTTCTCACATGTTTTGTTGTATGTAATAATGAATATAGATTGATATAGATATATTTATTATGTAGTCACCGCTTGCCTGGTCACATGTCAGAGTCCAGAGTCAGTAGACAGGCATACTCCACGCAGTACTAAAGAGTACTACTACAGTACACTGTAGTACAGCCAAGCGTGCACACGATGAATAATGCAGAAGCACACACACACACACACACACACACACACACACACACACACACACACACACACACACACACACACACACACACACACACACACACCCCAACACGAATGCTAGACGATGCATGGTTTGACTGATGTGGCGTGAGGGCTGTGTGTGTGTGTGTGTGTGTGTGTGTGTGTGTGTGTGTGTGTGTGTGTGTGTGTGTGTGTGTGTGTGTGTGTGTGTGTGTGTGTGTGTGTG
>PIJE02001231.1:61957-106957 GCA_002895965.2 Coryphaenoides rupestris | reverse complement strand
CTCCCCGCGCCGCGCTAACGGGACACGACCACGAGCTGGTGTGTGTGTCGGTGTGTGCCGAGCTGGGCCTGGTCATCAGCGGGGCTAAAGGTATAGGCACCTGCTGGGGCCCACAAGACAACGTTTGAAGGACTTTGTGTCTTTATCTGCCTGTATTTATGTGTGTGTGTGTGTGTGTGTGTGTGTGTGTACGCGGTGGTTTAGAGGGACCGTGCCTGGTGCACACCATCACAGGGGACCTCCTGCGGGCCCTTGAGGGGCCAGACGGCTGTGGGGCCCCTCGCCTCATCACGGTGTCCAGCGAGGGCCACTGCATCGTCTGCTATCAGGGCGGTCGCTTCTGCACCTTCAGCATCAACGGAAAACTCCTGGCAAGCATGGAGCTTACTGACGCTACCAGGGTAGGAGACACTAACCCTACACCCTAAACCCTAACCCCTAATGCCTAACCCCTAACACTAAACCCTAACCCTACACCCTAAACCCTAACCCCTAACCCTACACCCTAAACCCTAACCCCTAACCCTACACCCTAAACCCTAAACCCTAACGCCTAACCCCTAACCCTAAACCCTAAACCCTAAACCCTAACCCCTAACGCCTAACCCCTAACCCTAAACCCTAGCACTAACCTAACTCCACCAGGGTAGGAGACACAAGACACAAGACACTAACCCCTGACCCCTAACCCTAACATTAATACTAACCCCTAACCCTCACCCTAACACTAACCCCTAACCCCTAACCCTAACCGTACACCCTAAACCCTAGCACTAACCTAACTCCACCAGCGTAGGAGACACAAGACACAAGACACTAACCCCTGACCCCTAACCCCTAACCGTAACATTAATACTGACCCCTAACCCCTAACCCTCACCCTAACACTAAGCTCTAACCCCTAACACGTAACACTGAACCCTAACTCCTCCTAACCCTAAGTCATGTGTTGGTGTTTGTAGACCAGTGTGCGTGTATCTAGTGTATGTAGAGCATATCAAGTGTGTACATGGTACACATGCGTGTACCAAGTGTGTTGTGTGTGTGTGTGTGTGTGTGTGTGTGTGTGTTGTGTGTGTGTGTGTGTGTGTGTTGTGTGTGTGTGTGTGTGTTGTGTGTGTGTGTGTGTGTGTGTGTGTGTGTGTGTGTGTGTGTGTGTGTGTGTGTTGTGTGTGTTGTGTGTGTGTGTGTGTGTTGTGTGTGTGTGTGTGTGTGTGTTGTGTGTGTGTGTGCGGCCAGGCCCTCCTGCTGAGCAGCGACGGGCAGCACCTGGTCACCGGGGGCGACCGCGGGGTGCTGGAGGTGTGGAGGGCGTGCGACCTCCAACGCCTCTACACCTACCCAGGCTGTGATGCTGGCATACGGGCCCTGGACCTGTCACATGACCAGAGGTAGGGACCCCCCCGGTACAGACAGTACAGAGACAGGTCATTAAGGAGCAGGCAGGGGTTAGACAGTACAGAGACAGGTCATTAAGGAGCAGGTAGGGGTTAGACGGTACAGAGACAGGTCATTAAGGAGCAGGTAGGGGTTAGACAGTACAGAGACAGGTCATTAAGGAGCAGGTAGGGGTTAGACGGTATAGAGACAGGTCATTAAGGAGCAGGTAGGGGTTAGACGGTACAGAGACAGGTCATTAAGGAGCAGGTAGGGGTTAGACGGTACAGAGACGGGTCATTAAGGAGCAGGTAGGGGTTAGACGGTACAGAGACAGGTCATTAAGGAGCAGGTAGGGTTAGACAGTACAGAGACGGGTCATTAAGGAGCAGGTAGGGGTTAGACAGTACAGAGACAGGTCATTAAGGAGCAGGTAGGGGTTAGACAGTACAGAGACAGGTCATTGAGGAGCAGGTAGGGGTTAGACAGCACAGAGACAGGTCATTAAGGAGCAGGTTGGGGTTAGACAGCACAGAGACAGGTCATTAAGGAGCAGGTTGGGGTTAGACAGTACAGAGACAGGTCATTAAGGAGCAGGTAGGGGTTAGACAGTACAGAGACAGGTCATTAAGGAGCAGGTAGGGGTTGGACAGTACAGAGACAGGTCATTAAGGAGCAGGTAGGGGTTAGACAGTACAGAGACAGGTCATTAAGGAGCAGGTAGGGGTTAGACAGTACAGAGACAGGTCATTAAGGAGCAGGTAGGGGTTAGACAGTACAGAGACAGGTCATTAAGGAGCAGGTAGGGGTTAGACAGTACAGAGACAGGTCATTAAGGAGCAGGTAGGGGTTAGACAGTACAGAGACGGGTCATTAAGGAGCGGGTTGGGGTTAGACAGTACAGAGACAGGTCACCAGACTATATATAGAGAGGATTATAGACAGATTTGTTCACTAGGCGCGTGTGTTTGTTTTGTCTTTGTGTGTCGCTGCGCGTGGGTTGCTTGCAGATCTCCTGGGATTTTCCGTGGGGGCGTTTAGAACCCCCGGAGCGTTCCACATCGGTGGTCCTCAAATAGAACGCACCGTTGCCATAGAGACTAGGGTTCCAGCGGCATGCGCAGAACGCCGCCGACAGGGCGAGCTCATACTGGTGTAGAAAGATAACAACGTAGGAAGTAGGAGGGATTTATTTGTTTGTTTCCGAAGGGTAAGCCGATCGGTAAACGATTACTAACTTTTATCCTTTTAGCCTTTTATCCCAAACGACTACAAGGAATCCTGATTCCTGTATTTAAGGATCGGGGATGGAGTTAGGCCGATGCCTTGCTCAAAGGTGCCTGCAGCTAAACTGAGGACATCGGGGGATCGAACCCAGAACCTTCCGAGGGAACGCCCTATCCTAGCCACTGGTCTCCACAGCCTCTTTGTTGCTGACTGGTTTTATTTTGAAGAGAATCGATCTTTATGACGGACGGCTGGACCGAGACCAGGAGTCACATTGTGGCGGAGGCGGCCATCTTGGCTTCAGGGCAGTCTGGCCAGACAGGATCACATGACCCTGCTGGTCAGGAAATGATGTCCAGACTGAACCCCCCCCCCTAGAGCCGCCTTCCTTCTCCTCCCCCTCCTCCACGTCCTACTCCTCCTCCTCCTTCTCCTCCTCCTCCTCCTGGTCCTCCTCCTTCTCCTCCTAGTCCTCCTCCTGGTCCTCCTCCTCCTCCTCCTCCTCCTCCTCCTCCCTGGTCCGGCTGTGTGAGGCACCAGGGGCGAGGTCGGTGCTGCCGGTCCGAGGGGGACAGACAGAGGCTCTTTCTGAAGCCTCTCTGTTCATTGTTCCCTGGCCCTCGGGGGCCCCCAGGGTGTAGCAGTTTAAGGCGACCCTGTGAAATCAGCTGCTCCTGCCGGGGGCCCCTGTCGCTCCTGGGTGCAGGGAAGAGCCAATCGGAAGGGCCGGCCGGCCGCACGGGGGCCAATGGGAAGTGTTCGCTGGGCGGCCCGCTGGTGAATAGGGCTCTTCAGCTGGTCGCCTGGTCGCTGGGGCCCCGATAATTAGCCTCCGCCGCGCCGCAACCTCGTCCGCCTTGACCTTTTTTACCAAACTGCTCTCATGCACGGAAACCCTCCGTAACACACACACACACACACACACACACACACACACACGGCGGCCTGTCCAGCGACACACACTCCTAGAGGAGCACAGCAGGCTTCTGTCAACAGGCTAATAAACGGTGGTTTGAATTTTGGTCATCGTCGTGGAAGTTTGCTTGAAAGACGTGTCCACACAATTTATACTTGACTTCCTGCCCTGGATCATCGTTGTGTGTGTGAACAAGAGACACACTAACATCGGTTAGCTGCTGTAGAGGCTAAAAGCACTTCATGAATAAGTAAATCATATACAGTATGTATATATTCTATTTAGTTATTTAGCAGAAGTGACTCACAGTACATCATGTCATTAAGAACAGGAGGAGGAGGACAGTTGACTGTGGACGTTGATGTTCGAACCCCTGACCCCTGCCTCAGATATACAGTGTATATACACGGTATAAACAGTGTTTTACGAATACATATTCCATGTTCTTATAGTTCTTCTGTCGTTTCCAGGACGCTGATTACCGGCATGGCGTCTGGTAGCATCGTGGCTTTCAACATCGATTTCAACCGATGGCACTGCGAGCAACACAGCCGCTACTGAGGCTGGAGTCCAGGTAGAAACACCTGAACTCACCTGGCCAGGTAGAGAGCTCACCGGGGAGGTTGACCCCTGAACACCAACCCTCACCTGGGAAAGAGGTAGAAACGCCTGAAGTCACCAGTCCAGGTAGAATCACCTGAAGTCACCTGGCCAGGTATAGAGCTGACGTCATGTTTTTATACAAACTTGGTTACTGTTTCAAGCTGTGAACACAAGAATAATCAAAGTCTGTCTATTCGAGGTGTTTCTACAACATTTCTATGCCAACAACATATCTTACTTGGGGTACTTTTACAAGAGAAAAGCATTTACATGTGGACGGTTTAAAATGTTGAAAAAAGACTGCTAAATTAGCAGACATTTTAAGTGCAGTCATAAATATCATGACGTAGCAATGTTAAATGATTTGTCTTATTTAAACCCGTCGAGTACTTGGTGTATGAGTGTGCGTCCATTTGTCGCTTGTCATAATTCAGTCGTCTGATTGATGCCAACAAGTCAACCGATTAGTTTTAATTTGCTGACTGAAGTGCTGTTGTGAATGATCTGAAGTAGACTACTCTTAGATGTCAGATCAGATAGATGGCCAACGTTAGTCCACATCAGCAAAACCTAAATCACCACACAAAATAAAAAAGCATGTTCCATTAATAGCGTTCCAAAAATAGCGTTCATTTAATTTGTGTTAAGAGCTTTTTGAAGAATGTTCCAAACAGCAGCCATTTTGAGAAGGAAATAATTTCAATAACATTTTAATTCAATGTTGTGGGATATTTTTTGTTGGGTTAATATTGATTAAAACCATATTGTTTTCCATATGTTGATTCTTTTGTCTATATTGTGAAATGAAATTATCTTTTGTTTTTCTAATAAAATATTAATGATGAATAAAATATGTACTGTATGGGGCCGACGCCGGGCCGACGACGGGCCGACGGCGAGCCGGTCGCCGGGCCGATGGCGAGACGACGCCGGGCCGACGGTGGGCCGATGGTGGGCCGCATATATCCGTGAAATATATGCGTTCATTTTTTTAAGCCGTTATTTGCGTAATAAAAAAGATTAGCGTTTATTTAATTTGTGTTAAGATTAAAACATATTGTTTTCCATATGTTGATTATTTTGTCTGTATTGTGAAATTAAATTATCTTCTAATAAAATATTCCATACAAATCGTACATATTTTATTCAGCATTAATATTTTATTAGAAAAACATAAGACAATTTAATTTCACAATTTCAAAATTATAAATAAAATATGTACTTTATGTAGAATGAGTAAGTTTAGGTGTTAGGTTAGAGATGGTTAGTTTAGGTGTTAGGTTAGAGATGGTTAGTTTAGGTTTGAGGTTAGGTTAGAGATGGTTAGTTTAGGTGTTAGGTTAGAGATGGTTAGTTTAGGTGTTAGGTTAGAGATGGTTAGTTTAGGTGTTAGGTTAGAGATGGTTAGTTTAGGTGTTAGGTTAGAGATGGTTAGTTTAGGTGTTAGGTTAGAGATGCTAGTTTAGGTGTTAGGTTAGAGATGGTTTTAGGTGTTAGGTTAGAGATGGTTAGTTTTAGGTGTTAGGTTAGAGATGGTTAGTTTAGGTGTTAGGTTAGAGATGGTTAGTTTAGGTGTTAGGTTAGAGGACGGTTAGTTTAGGTGTTATGTTAGAGATGTTAGTTTAGTGTTAGGTTAGAGATGGTTAGTTTAGGTTGTTAGGTTAGAAGATGGTTAGTTTAGTGTTGTTAGGTTAGAGGACGGTTAGTTTAGGTGTTTAGGTTAGAGACGGTTAGTTTAGGTGTTAGGTTAGAGACGGTTAGTTTAGGTGTTAGGTTAGAGACGGTTAGTTTAGGTGTTTAGGTTAAGAGAGGTTAAGTTTAGGTGTTAGGTAGAGACGGTTAGTTTAGGTGTTAGGTTAGAGACGGTTAGTTTAGGTGTTTAGGTTAGAGACGGTAGTTTAGGTGTAGGTGGACGGTTAGTTTAAGGTGTAGGTAAGAGACGTAGTTAGGTTAGGTAGAAGGTTAGTTAGGTTAGGTTAGAGACGGTTAGTATTAGGTGTTAGGTTAGGGTAGTTAGGTTAGGTAGAGATGGTTAGTTTAGGTGGTAGGTTAGAGATGGTTAGTTTAGGGTAGGTACAGTGGTTAGTAGGTTAGGTTAGGATGTTAGTTTTAGGTGTTAGGTTGAGATGGTTAGTTTAGGTGTTAGGTTAGAGATGGTTAGTTTAGGTGTTAGGTTAGAGATGGATAGTTTAGGTGTTATGTTAGAGATGGTTAGTTTAGGTGTTAGGTTAGAGATGGTTAGTTTAGGTGTTAGGTTAGAGATGGTTAGTTTAGGTGTTAGGTTAGAGATGGTTAGTTTAGGTGTTAGGTTAGAGATGGATAGTTTAGGTGTTAGGTTAGAGATGGTTAGTTTAGGTGTTAGGTTAGAGATGGTTAGTTTAGGTGTTAGGTTAGAGATGGTTAGTTTAGGTGTTAGGTTAGAGATGGTTATTAGGTCGACTTGTACGTCGGGTTGGATGAGAACATACGGTTTAAGCCTGTGCTACACCGCCATCTAGTGTCCACGTTCGGTACAACACAACAGCAACAGGTCTGGTTGAGGGAGGCTGAATGTATGAATGGGTGAATGTGCAGCAATACTGTAAAGTGTTTTGGATAAAAGCGCAGTATAAATGCAATCCATTTACATAGATCAACCTTAGAGGCACTATATATATATATATATATATATATATATATATATATATATATATATATATATATATATATAAAATTTGATGAAAACACTGGATAAACAGAAGCTCCAAAGCAATATGGTGATGTAGAGTCCTCCAGCTGCCATATCAGCTAAGTCACCCTCTGCCTGCACCATCAGCTGCTTTGAAACCACGTGGTACACATGATAGTGAACGCTGCAGCGAGCGGATGCCCTCGTTAGGGTCACCACTTCCTGGTACATCTCACACCACCTGCCCCTCCACCTCCTCCACCTCCTCCCCCCTCCACCCCCTCCAACACAAACTGCTCTTCCTGTGATGGCTTCATCTCCGTCTTGCCACTTTCTGATCTTGTGAGTCGCTGCTCACCGTGTTACTCCTCAAAGGATGCTCACAACAAACAAATGTGAACAAATTAGTGAGTGAAGAAATAAATGTAGCTTGTCTTGTGGAGCTATACACATGAAAACATAACATTAATATGAA
The DNA here is from genome assembly GCA_002895965.2 of Coryphaenoides rupestris. Taxonomy (NCBI): domain Eukaryota; kingdom Metazoa; phylum Chordata; class Actinopteri; order Gadiformes; family Macrouridae; genus Coryphaenoides; species Coryphaenoides rupestris. The sequence goes on along the minus strand of PIJE02001231.1, from coordinate 99,691 downwards.
ACCCCAACCCTAAAACCAAACCCTAATATGAAACCCTAACCCTAAAACCAAACCTTAATATGAAACCCTAACCCTAAAACCAAACCCTAATATGAACCCCCAACCCTAAAACCAAACCTTAATATGAACCCCAACCCTAAAACCAAACCCTAATATGAAACCCTAACCCTAAAACCAAACCCTAATATGAAACCCTAAACCTAAAACCAAACCCTAATATGAAACCCTAACCCTAAAACCAAACCCTAATATGAAACCCTTAACCCTAAAACCCAAAACCCCTAAAATCAGTGAACCCCCAACCCTAAAACCAAACCCTAATATGAACCCCCAACCCTAAAACCAACCTTAATATGAACCCCAACCCTAAAACCAAACCCTAATATGAAACCCTAACCTTAAAACCAAACCCTAATATGAAACCCTAACCCTAAAACCAAACCCTAATATGAAACCCTAACCCTAAAACCAACCCTAATATGAAACCCTAACCTTAAAACCAAACCCTAATATGAAACCCTAACCCTAAAACCAAACCCTAATATGAAACCCTAACCCTAAAACCAAACCCTAATATGAAACCCCTAACCCTAAAACCAAACCCTAATATGAACCCCCAACCCTAAAACCAAACCTTAATATGAACCCCCAACCCTAAAACCAAACCCTAATATGAAACCCCAACCCTAAAGACTCAAACCTTTAATATGAAACCCTAACCCTGAAACCAAACCCTAATATGAAACCCTAACCCTAAAACCAAACCCTAATATGAAACCCCGACCCTAAAACAAACCTTAATATGAAACCCTGACCTAAAACCAAAACCTTAATATGAAACCCTAACCCTAAACCAAACCCTAATTATGCAAACCTAACCCTAAAACCAAACCCTAATATGAACCCCTAACCCTAAAACTAAACCTAATATGAACCCTAACCTAAAACGCAACTAATTATGAAACCCTAACCCTAAAACCAAACCCTTACGTATGAACCCTTAACCTAAACCCAAACTGTAATATGAAACCCTTAACCCTAAAACCAAACCCTTAATATTGAAACCCCTTAAACCCTTTAAACCAAACCCTAATATGAACCCCCTAACCCTAAAACCAAACCCTAATAATGAACCCCCAACCCTAAACCAAAACCTAATACTGACCCCCAACCCTAAAACCAACGCTTAATATGAAACCCTAACCCTGAAACCAAACCCTAATATGAAACCCTAACCCTAAAACCAAACCCTAATATGAAACCCTAACCCTAAAACCAAACCCTAATATGAAACCCTAACCCTAAAACCAAACCCTAATATGAAACCCTAACCCCCTAAAACCAAACCCTAAATATGAACCCCTAACCCTAAAACCCAAACGCCTAATTGAAAACCCTACCCTAAAACCAAACCCTAATATGTACCCCCAACCCTAAACCAAAACCTAATATTGAACCCCCCAACCCTAAAACCAAACCCTAATTATGAAACCCTAACCTTAAAAGACCCAAACCCCCCTAAATAAAACCCTAAACGCTAAAAACCAAACCCTAATATGAACCCCAACCCTAAAACCAAACCTAGATATGAACCCCTAACCCTAAAACTAAACCTAATATGAAACCCTAACCCTAAAAACCAAACCCTAATATGAACCGGCCAACCCTTAGAAACCAAACCCTATATGAACCCCCAACCCTAAACCAAACCTTAATAATGAACCCCAACCCTAAAACCAAAACCCTAATATGGAAACCCTAACCTTAAAACCAACCCTAATAGAAACCCTAACCCTAAAAACCAAACGCCTAAATATGAACCCCCTAACCCTAAAACCAAACCCTAATATGAAACCCTAACCCTAAAACCAAACCCTAATATGAAACCCTAACCCTAAAACCAAACCCTAATATGAAACCCCAACCCTAAAACCAAACCCTAATATGAAACCCCAACCCTAAAACCAAACCCTAATATGAAACCCTAACCCTAAAACCAAACCCTAATATGAAACCCTAACCCTAAAACCAAACCCTAATATGAAACCCTAACCCTAAAACCAAACCCTAATATGAACCCTAACCCTAAAACCAAACCCTAATATGAAACACCTAACCCTAAAACCAAACCCTAATATGAAACCCTAACCCTAAAACCAAACCCTAATATGAAACCCTAACCCTAAAACCAAACCCTAATATGAAACCCTAACCCTAAAACCAAACCCTAATATGAAACCCTAACCCTAAAACCAAACCCTAATATGAAACCCTAACCCTAAAACCAAACCCTAATATGAAACCCTAAAACCAAACCCTAATATGAAACCCTAACCCTAAAACCAAACCCTAATATGAAACCCTAACCCTAAAACCAAACCCTAATATGAAACCCTAACCCTAAACCAAACCCTAATATGAAACCCCTAACCCTAAAACCAAACCCTAATATGAAACCCTACCCTAAAACTCAAACCCTAATATGAAACCCTAACCTAAAACAAACCTCTAATATGAACCCCCAACCTAAAACAAACCTAATATGAACCCTAACCCTAAAACCAAACCTAATATGAAACCCTAACCCTAAAACCAAACCTTAATATGAAACCCTAACCCTAAACCAAACCTAAATATGAAACCCTAACCCTAAACAAACCTAATATGAAACCGCTAACCTAAAACCAAACCTAATATGAAACCCTAACCCTAAAACCAAACCTAATATGAAACCCTAACCCTAAAACCAAACCCTAATATGAAACCCTAACCCCTAAAACCAAACCCTAATATGAACCCTAACCCTAAAACCTAAACCCTAATATGAAACCCTAACCTAAAACCAAAACCTAATATGAAACTCCCTACCAACCTAACTATGAACCCTAACCCTAAACAACCTAATATGAAACACCTAACCCTAAAACCAACCTAATATGAAACCCTAACCCTAAAACCAAACCCTAATATGAAACCCTAACCCTAAAACCAAACCCTAATATGAAACCCCAACCCTAAAACCAAACCCTAATATGAAACCCTAACCCTAAAACCAAACCCTAATATGAAACCCTAACCCTAAAACCAAACCCTAATATGAAACCCTAACCCTAAAACCAAACCCTAATATGAAACCCTAACCCTAAAACCAAACCCTAATATGAAACCCTAACCCTAAAACCAAACCCTAATATGAAACCCTAACCCTAAAACCAAACCCTAATATGAAACCCTAACCCTAAAACCAAACCCTAATATGAAACCCTAAAACCAAACCCTAATATGAAACCCTAACCCTAAAACCAAACCCTAATATGAAACCCTAACCCTAAAACCAAACCCTAATATGAAACCCTAAAACCAAACCCTAATATGAAACCCTAACCCTAAAACCAAACCCTAATATGAAACCCTAACCCTAAAACCAAACCCTAATATGAAACCCTAACCCTAAAACCAAACCCTAATATGAAACCCTAACCCTAAAACCAAACCCTAATATGAAACCCCAACCCTAAAACCAAACCCTAATATGAAACCCCAACCCTAAAACCAAACCCTAATATGAAACCCTAACCCTAAAACCAAACCCTAATATGAAACCCTAACCCTAAAACCAAACCCTAATATGAAACCCTAACCCTAAAACCAAACCCTAATATGAAACCCTAACCCTAAAACCAAACCCTAATATGAAACCCTAACCCTAAAACCAAACCCTAATATGAAACCCTAACCCTAAAACCAAACCCTAATATGAAACCCTAACCCTAAAACCAAACCTTACTATGAACCCCCAACCCTAAAACCAAACCTTAATATGAACCCTAACCCTAAAACCAAACCCTAATATGAAACCCTAACCCTAAAACCAAACCTTAATATGAAACCCTAACCCTAAAACCAAACCTTAATATGAAACCCTAACCCTAAAACCAAACCTTACTATGAACCCCAACCCTAAAACCAAACCTTAATAACTGAAACCCTAACCTAACCAACCTAAAAACCCTAAACCCTTAAAACCAACCCTAATAGTGAAGCCCCTAACCCAAAACTAGAACCCTAATATGAAACCCTAACCCTAAAACACAACCCTAATAGAACCCCCAACCCTAAAACCAAACCCTAATGATGAACCCCCAACCCTAAAACCCCCAAACCTTAATACTGAACCCCCAACAACTAAAACACGAAACCCTAATACTGAAACCGTAAACCATTAAAACCAAACCCTATATGAAACCCTAACCCTAAAACCAAACCCTAATATGAACCCCTAACCCTAAAACCAAACCTTAATATGAACCCTAACCCTAAAACCAAACCCTAATATGAAACCCTAATATGAAACCCTAACCCTAAAACCAAACCTTAATATGAAACCCTAACCCTAAAACCAAACCCTAATATGAACCCTAACCCTAAAACCAAACCCTAATATGAACCCCCAACCCTAAAACCAAACCTTAATATGAACCCAACCCTAAAACCAAACCTTAATATGAAACCCTAACCCTAAAACCAAACCCTTAATATGAAACCCTAACCCTAAAACCAAACCAAATTAGGGTTAGTGTTTCAACCCTAACAATTTTGAGACCCTGACAAATGCAAAAAGCACAAAGCAAGCATTGGTGGATAAGTGGTAGAGTTGGAGGGGGAGGAGGGAGCAGGCAGGGTGTGTAGCTGGGCCTGGCCGGCCGCTGACGGTGCCCCGGTGGTGGGGAACCAACCTGACGATGGGTGGATGGATGGAGCGCCTCGAGGCCTTAAGTACTCTGTGTGGGTCCTTCTGTGTTGTTAACAGTCAGGCAGTCTTATATAAAGTACTTGAAAGTGATACTTGAGTAAAAGTACAAGTATCTTACCAGAAAATGACTTTGGTAGAAGTTAAACTCACCTTTTAGAAATGTACTTGAGTAAAAGTCTTAAAGTATCCGATATTTACTGGACTTAAGTATCAAAAGTAATTTACTGATATTAAAGGTACTTAAGTATTGGAAGTAAAAGTAAAAGTACAAGTAAAAAAAAAAAAGTGGCATCAGTCGTTGATTCTACTGACATCCGGGACATCGGGGACTTTCGTGCGCGCGGACTGAACCCACCAGACGCGCAAAGCGCACGCGCACTGCTGCGCACGCGCACTCCCATGTTACCAGACGCGGGAATTGATTGATATTGATGCTATGATCACACTTTAGTGTGATTAAAACAAATATCTAAACTATATAGAATGTTAATAATAATAATAATAATAATCATCATGATTATTATTATTATTATAATGTTGTTTTGGTTGTATGCAAAATGTATGACTTGATTTAACTTAATTTAACTGAATATGATGCAGATATTGTGCATATTCAATGTATTTCTATGAGATTGCGCACAGAGACGCAGTGTGAACCGCGCCATGCGTTACCATGGGAGCGGAAGTGTTATTTATTGAGGAAATGTAGTGAAGACTAAAAGTGAAAGTTACAGATACGTGAAAATTCTACTTAAGTACAGCAACGAATTACAACACTGCAGTCAGATGTCTTCGTGTGCTCAAACCTCTGCAGGTTTCACAGAAATACGCCCGACAACTTCAACCACAAAGTGTTTCCTCTGCAAGGCGGCCCTTAAACGGATGGAGAGTCTAAACAGGGTTAGTTAGACCATTTCCCCTGAACTATGAGTTGCACAAGAACAGACACTGTACAATAAATCATATATGGACAATTTTATAAAAGAAAAACACCGCCACCTGGGAAACATAACGTCCAGGTAAAAGTTAGATCAGGAGTCCATCCCTCAACTGAGGACCTCCAGGACTCTGAATGCACTTAGAGATCCTGCAGGCTGCAGTTTATTTACCGACCAAAGGTCAGTAATGAGATGGAATTCATTACATTCTTTCACATAGCACCTTTAAAGGTGCAACTGTAAAGTTGTTTCATTTCAAATGGCATCTAAATATGAGAGGTGCTAACGATGTTTCCATGAGGATGGAGGGTGAGAAACTCTCAGTCGGAGGATGGTTGTCACTCTCTTCACCACAGGATGTGAGACCACACACGACCATCCGGACCAGGCCACTCAACACCCGCCCACTGTCAACTACCACCACTCCTCCTGGGACAGACAGACAGACGGACAGAAGGACGGACAGACAGACAGACAGACAGACGGACAGACAGACAGACAGACGCACAGAAGGACAGACAGACAGACAGACGGACAAGGAGACAATAGGAGGACTGGGATGAGTGCATACCTGTTAGCGAGTCTTCTGCTCCATCACATTCTAACAGGTAACCAACCTCCGTCCTGCTGGTCACTAGAACAGGTATTCATGGTTTAGTCACCCAGCTGAGGTAGTTAATATATATAGTAATATACTGTATATACAGTATATATAGTCCAGTTCAAGTTCACAGACCATGCAAGTTAGAGGAAGGATGGAAAATAACTGTTAAAGGATGTTTATGTTGAAAGTATTATTATTGAAAGTATTATTTAAAGTGTATAAATAAGTTTGAAGTATTATTTAAAGTGTATGAATATGATGGAAGTATTATTTAAAGTACATAAATATGTTTGAAGTATTATTTAAAGTGTATGAATATGATTGGAAGTATTATTTAAAGTGCATAAATATGTTTGAAGTATTATTTAAAGTGTATGAATATGTTTGAAGTATTATTTAATGTACATAAATATGTTTGAAGTATTATTTAAAGTGCATAAATATGATTGAAGTGTTAGTTGACTGGTTGTGAGGATATGAGCTGGGAGATGATCTTCCACGGTGACGTCACCCTATCCCTGAGCGTCAATGTGCGCGTCTACCTGTGCAGGTGTGGTGGCCGAGCGCCAGCCCACGCTCTACGTGTTCGCCAACGTAGACGGCGACGTCGCCATGCCCTGCGGCCTTGACACCACCACCACCAACACCACCAACACCAACACGCTCCCACGATGCACCTGGGTGTTCTGCGAGGACAACTGCCAGGGCCAACATGTGCAGGTGAGCGACGGGCAGGTCCAGCGGGACTCCGGGCGGTCCGGGCGCATCTCCGTGGGGCCCGACTGCTCGCTGCGGCTCGCCCGGCTGCGGCCCGGCGACGCGGGGATGTACTTCTGCTACCCGGGCGGCGGCGGCGAGCGCAGGACGGCGGCCAACGTGTTCCTGTCGCTGCTGGCCGTGAGCAGCGACAGCCCCCTGAGCGAGCTGCGGCCGGGCGGCAGGCTGGCCCTGGGCTGCCTCCTGCACACCTTCGACGACGACGGGAACTGCTTCGCTGACACGGCCGTCAACCGGTCCTTCCGGCTGGGCTGGGTGCTGGAGCCCCACGGCTCCCCCCTGCCAGACCACCCCAGGTAGGCTCTTCTCTCCCTCCCCCCCAGGTAGGCTCTTCTCTCCCCCCTGAGAGGGAGAATTTCATAGAAGTAAGATCTGCATTTTCAAACGTCGTCTGTCATTTTTGGCATCATTTCCTATGATGCTCTTGTGTGCCGCAGGTTCGATACCCTAGCCTCCCCTTGTAACGTGACCTTGCTCGTGACCCTGCCAGAGGAGGAGGATTCGGAGGAGACGGAGGAGGAGTCGGAGGAGGAGGAGTCGGAAGGGGCGGGGCTGGACATGAGCTGGCGCTGTCAGGTGACCACCCTGACGGGAAGCGGAGAGGCAGTGAGCTTCCTGGACGTGTCGGCCGGCTTCCTGCTCCGGAGGCCCCGGCCCCGGCGCCGCCCCCTTCTGCACGGCACCGGGACGCCGGGACAGGAAGTGGTGACCGCGGGGCAGGAAGCTGGGCGCTGCGCGTGGGGGCGGGACTACATGGTGCCCGCGGGACGCATGGCGCTGTTCTGCGTGGCCCAGCTAGTCATAGCCGCCATGGCCCTTCACCTGGTGTGCACGCGGAGCCGTACGCGGGTCGCTGCTAACGTTTAGCAACACGTCCAGAAGAACATGAGCAGAAGAACCTTCTGACCACACCAGGGGATAAGATGAACTTTATTCACGTGTATATATATAACTATTATCTACCATCTATCACTCTGTTATCCCTCAGTCTAGCTACTATCCATCCATCCAAAAATGCAGTTGAAATTATCATGAATTCCTTCTCATTACTGGCCCCTTTGGCCGCTGAGTGAACTGCAGCCCGTAACGGCGAGTCAGAGTCAGTCTTATTTCTTGAGTTAAATGGCATCGTGTTCATACATTGGCATTTAAAGTGATTTATGCATGTACAAATCCTACACATAGTCCCATTAAATGCAAACGCAGAACATGACAGTATTTTGTTTCATGTGACGGTGAAAACAATATTAATGGTGCTTGTGATGGCAGTTTTCAATAATCAATATCACTGAACAGTACATTGATATCATCCATATGTTTTAATAGTGTTAGCACCAGTTTTCTACTTTGAGAACGCAATATTAATGTATAGAAAGGAAACGGCGCCACCCAGTGGACATCTGTACATCATACAGGAAGTAGCTGGTACGATGGATCCAAGTGGCATCAGAACCAAGCTTCTATGGCGTCAGCATATTAATAAAATGTAAATAAAATAAAACACAAATAAAAGATAATCAGTCACTTCAGTCGTTCTTCACAACAAAGACACGCGTTCAGGAAGACACAATCTGCTTTAATCCTGGAAGCTCTTGTGTTGTGCCCGTCCCCACGTGAAGACACTCAGCTCTGATTGGACAGCCTAGGCCACGCCTCTTCAGGTGTCCCCTGATGGGTGACCTCATTTCATATATACATGAATATACTTAACAATATGTATGGTGGTCAACAGTGGGAGACTCATCATTTTTTTATTATTCGATAATTTTGCATGACGAGAAAGTCGCAGTCTGTCCGATTCGTTAAAACTGTGTTAAAGTATAAGACGGTGAAAGTACTTGATTAGAAAGACTGCGTACGCTAAAGTGGCGTCCGTGACATCAAGGCCGTCTCCCTCCACGAGCTAGCTGGAGCCCGCTAACGCTAACGCTGGAGCGACAACAACGGACTTTCTTGATTTGCAGAATTATCTTTTAAATTGACAAACATCACATATCTCGCTCCATCGATTACCGTACATACAGTGTATCTTTCCCCCCCCCCAAATACGGTCTCATGGGAGATACCGGAAGGGGCGGGACTTAGGCTCGCTATTGAAGAGAAACCAAACGAGGTGAGACCAATCGTCGCACGCAGCCCGCGCTTCTGATTGGCTCACAATGGAGGCGAGTGTTGCGGCAAATGAACAGCAGCTGCAGTAGCGCCTGCGTCAGCGGAGAGAGGGGGGGGGGGGGGGGGCGCTGTTCCCGCAGGTCGGCGTTAGGCTTCCTCTGCGGTGCCACGACTAGAGAGAGAGAGCTAATTGCGCCTAATTGCACTTGAGTCCTCTTGTGCCACCAGGTGTCGATCGCTTAAAGAAGATAAAGAAGATAAGGCCTTTAGACATGCAGCCTGTCTAACTACACACCCGGAACATTCATGTGGAACCTTCTGGTGGTTAAGTGGCGTCGTATTGTTCTTACTGTAGAAACTGTACACACGGGAGTCAGTCAACAAGAGAATGAGGACCAATCTTGGACGGGATTAAAGGGACTCCTGTCTTGGACATGCGCTTTCTCTCAGTTTACACCACCGGGGGGCGGCGGCGGCGGCGCGCTAAGTTGGACCACAGCATGCGAGGTAAAAAATAATTAATAAATAAGAAACACAGCTCAGAAATCTGTCGTTCGGACGGACGTTGAGCAGCAGGGGGGGGGGGGGGGGGGGCGTGGCCAGAGTGGTTGCCATGGTCACCAGACAGCCCGGCAGGTACAGGCACAGGTACAGGTGGTGAGCTGCTAACGTCCGCTACGTCCCCATAAGCCCAGAGGAGGAGGTGGTCCTTCAACGTGTGAATGTAGGAGGTCCCAGCTCAACAAAGATGTCTGTCCAGAGGTGGGGGTGGTTCTGGATGGAGCTGGGGCGGGGCTTGAGAAGTGGGGAGGTGGGGGCTTTCTAGAAGGAGGAGGTGTTGAAGAAAGGGTGGAGTGGGGTGGGAGGTTCTAGAAGGAGGGAGATCGGGGGAACCATGGGGGGGGGTTTCTAGGAGGGTGGGGGTGTCTAGAAGACGGGGGGTTCTAGAAGAGGGTGGTGTGGACGGTGTCCGCGGAGCCGGCCGGAGACTGGTCCTCCGTCTGCTGCTGCTGATTGGACGGTCGCCGTGGCTCCGCCCCCCGCCTGGCGTCCTGAGACTCCCGCCTCCGCCGGATGCCCTGCTGCTTCTCCTTGTCCAATGGGGTGCTCTGGGGGGCGGGGCCAGAGAGAAGGTTGTTATACACACACACACACACACACACACACACACACACACAGGGGAGGAGGAGTGAGGAGGTGAGAGGAGGTATGAGGAGGAGGTGTCTATGAGGAGGAAGTGTGAGGAGAAGGTGCGAAGACACATGAGGAGGAGTTGTGAGGAGGTGGTGAGGAGGAGGTGTGTATGAGGAGGACGTGTTTGTGAGGAGGTGAGGAGGAAGTATGTGAGTATGTGAGGAAGAGGTGTGAGGTAAGAGGAGATTAGCGGAGGTGTATATGAGGAGGTGTGTGAGGAGGAGGTGCTAGGATGTGTCTATGAGGAGGAGGTGTGTATGAAGAGGAGGTGTGAGGAGGAGGTGCTAGGAGGTGTGAGGAGGAGGTGTCTATGAGGAGGAATTGTGAGGAGGTGGTATGAGGAGGACGTGTTTATGAGGAGGTGAGGAGGTGAGGAGGAAGTATGCGAGGAGGAGGTGGTGTGAAGACGTATGAGGAGGAGTTGTGAGGAGGAGGTGAGAGGAGGAGGTATGATGAGGAGGTATGAGGAGGAGGTATGATGAGGTGTGTATGATGAGGAGGGGGAGGAAGAGGTGAGAGGAGGAGGTATGATGAGGAGGTATGAGGAAAAGGTGTGTATGATGAGGAGGAGGTGAGAGGAGGTGGGTACTAACGGTGATCACGGCCACCCCAGCGGAGGTGCTGTTGCTCCTGGTCTTGATGTTGAAATGCTTCCTGATCCGTCCGGAGATGGAGAGACTCTGACGGTTCTCTGTTAAGACCTCCTCCTACACACACACACATAGACACATACATTACACACACACACACACACACAGACACACACACAGACACACACGCACACACAGACATGCACACACATAGGCGCACACATACACACACACGCACACATATACACATTACACACACACACAGACACACACAGGCACACACACACACACACACACACACACAGACACACACATAGGCACACACACACATAGCCACATGCACACACACACACACACACACACACACACATGCACACAGGTGCGTGACCCACCTTGACCCAGGGGTGTTCCAGCACCTGCAGGGGTGTGAGCCTCTGGTCCCGCGCCCTCTGCAGCATCCCACCAATCAGATCCTGGGAGGGGAGGAGTTTACATCCAGTATGAATCCCCAAATGCCCCAGTAATAGGAATACATAGAAATACAGTATTGTTTTTTAATAAAATATAATATAATAAGACAAAACTGAAGGATAAATACACCTCCCTGCAATGGTGCTCAATCAATCATTAACTTATATAGTACAAGGGAAAGGACACAAGAACAATTACATTCGTTTAAAATAATCATAAATGTAGTTGAATCTAAGTTCTCGTTACCATGGCAGCGTCCGACACGCCGTCCCAGAAGGGAGAGGGGAATTCAAGATGGCCGCTCTGAATCTGCTCAAACAGCACCTCCTGGTTGCTCCCAGTCCTTTATCGGTAAAAAAAACACACCGGTTCCAACGTTTCAGATCGTTATTAGAACAATCATTTCATTCTATTTGTGTTTATTGTGTCTTTCATGTGCATCATGTTGCTTTTTAAAAGGTGCTCCGTTTAGGCCACGCCTGTGTTGTTGTTGTTGTTGTTGTTGTACCATTACTGGCCACCAGGTGGTGCTACAGTTCTAGAATATACAGACGAACCCTTGGAAGGGCGGGAAGCCACACAGCAGGATGTAGGCCACGACCCCCGCGGCCCACATGTCCACCTCCAGGCCGTACCTGCACACCACAGAAACACACACAGGTGCCCACTGATTGGTTAACGAGGCCAAGTGGGTGGGGCATAACACTTGGCATAATGCTCTGGTCCAATTGTCACACCCCTCAGACTCGCTTTGTGAGAGCAATCCATGAAGCACTTCCTGTGTAGACCACACCGATGTGTCCTTGGTCTGACGTCGCTTCTCCAGCTGCTTGCTTACTTATTGGACACAAAATGGCCGCCAAATGGAACATCTCGAGGTTTAGGAAAGTGAAGGTGAGCGGAATCTCTATTGGAACACAGCCCGGCTACTGCAGTGGCTTGTGATCGTGACATCACCCACTGGTGGTGGTAGAGTAATATGGACCTTTCAGGGTGCAGGTTGTTTAGCTGGGACACACTCTCCCTGCCGGCAGAGTGTGAGGGGGGAGGGGGGAGACCCGGAGACCTGGTCCGGTCTGGTCCAGTCCGGTCCGGTACCCACCCTGTCTCGTCCAGGACCTCCGGTGCCACGTAGGCGGGCGTGCCGCACACGGCGTACAGCGGGCCGGTCACCGTGGTCGCCAGGCCGAAGTCGCCCAGCTTCAGAGTGCGGCTGCTGTCCAGGTGCTCGTACACCTGGTGGGGGAGGGGACAGGTAGACGGCTGCTAATTGGTTTTCATTGTCAATTAGCATTCTACTTTTAAAAATTTCCATTTGTTAATTATTAACATCAACAACAAATGCCAATATTTGACATTTGTTAAAGGGGACATATTATACCACCAGGTGTGAATGTGAAGCTTTTCACAATTGCCATGTGACTACTGTCTGGTGACATCACAAGTGGGAATGTCCATGTAGATGTATGATTAATAGATCGGTCTACCAGCCTACCCAGTGGACTGTACTGTACCGACAGGTAAACTGATCTAGTCCTGCCCACTAATTGGTCCATGATGTTAATTGGACAGTACGGACCAGCAGGTTCTCTGGCTTGATGTCGCGGTGGACGATGTGCAGGCCGTGCAGGTACTTGATGGCGCTGGCCAGGTTGAACAGCATGCAGCTGGCGTCCCGCTCCGTGTATTTACTGGAGGAGGAGATGGCGTCGAACAGGTCGCCCCCCTGTGGACAGAAATCAAACCATTCAGTCATTTAGCCATTTACCCTTTTAGCCAACGCAACATACATTATGTTGGACATAGATGGTCGAATTGGAGCCCTTTAACATGCGGTAGCTTGACTTGCTTGTATAGCTGTGAGGCTAGCGTGACGCTAGGCTACCTTGACGAGCTCCATAACGAGGTAGAGCTCGTTGGGGGCGTCGACCTCCTCGATGAGCAGGACGATGTTGGGATGTTTGATCCTCCGCATGATTGACAGCTCACTCTGCACCATGTGCTCCTGGGGGGACAGCAGGGGGCCACTCAGAGATTACATGAGAGGAATGAAACTGGACAGACAGACAGACAGAAGGAGACAGAGAGACAGAGAGAGACACAGACAGACAGAGACACAGAGAGGGAGACAGACAGACAGACCGAGAGACAGACAGAGAGAGACAGGCAGGCAGACATACAAACAGAGACAGAGAGACAGATAGATAGAGAGAGACAAAGAAGGAGACACAGAGACACAGAGAGACAGACAGACAGACAGAGAGAGACAGAGAGACAGGCAGACAGACAGAGAGAGACAGACAGACAGACAGAGAGACAGGACAGACAGACAGAGAGATAGATGAAGATATAGGACCTCACCTTCCCTATACACCTGTCTTTATTCACCACCTTGAGGGCGAACTCCCGGCCGGTGGACCTCTCCACACACTCCCTCACCACGGCGAAAGCCCCGCCCCCCAGCGTCCGGCCAATCCTGTAGCGCTCGGCGATGGAGGGAGGGATGTGGGCGGAGCCATCTGCCCCGTCCGCTGGAAGAGAGAGAGAGAGAGAGAGAGCATTAGACTCCGCCCCCTTCAACTGTCAGCCTCAGACAGGAGTATCGAGCCCCTTTCACAAGCTAGGCTACCTTGACTAGCTGGGAGGTTAGCTCTGAAGCTAGGCTAGCCTGTGTGTGTGTGTGTGTGTGTGTGTGTGTGTACCTTCGCCTGGGGGCGTGTCCCAGTCCTCCAGGGAGTCACACACTCTAGTGGAGGCCAGAGAGAGGGAGGAGCCACTCTGCTGAGAGCTCTGAGACACACACACACACACACACACACAATTACAATTCGCAACACACACACACACACACACACACACACACACACACACACACACACATTGCAATATCCTTGCAGTGACATTATGTGCTTTATGTGCAAATGCAGTGTGTGTGTGTGTGTGTGTTACCCGGCGGCGGCGCAGGCTAGCAGGACTGGTGGGAGTCGGGCTCGGAGACTTCCCTGAGCGCGGCGTGGACAGCTGGCTTCCTGCCGTCCCATTGGCTGAGGAGGCACGGAGGAGACAACCAATCACAGTCCCGCTTTTCAGATTCATGAAATGTAGGCCGACAGATTTGTCTTCAACACAAGTCTAGTACACACACACACACACACACACACACAGACACACACAGAGACAGACAGACACCCACACACCCCCCCACCACCACCCTACCTGAGCTGATGGAGGAGGGCGAGCGGGGTCGCAGGACGGTGACCCCCCCGCGGGGAGAGCGGCGGCCCAGCAGGGGGGAGAGGCGGCCGTACGACGAGGACTTGGCCACCCGGCACTCTGCAACACAACGCGGTTCAAGTCTTGGTGAACATTTCTGTTATTTTTTTACTAAAATGCATAAAGGGGGGAAATCCTCTGTTAAAGAAAAAGAATACAAATGTTTTTCCAGAGCGGTTTTTTTTTCTATCGGCTGTGCACCCGAGTCCAGGCGCCATGTGGGTTTTGACATTTGACCACGCCCCCACATTAGACCACGCCCAAATGTTTGACCACGCCCCTAACACTTTAAAAGAGACCTTTCAAAAGCACATCTACAGCCACGCCCACGATCTGCGAGCCACGCCCACCGTTGTGCTCCAGCAGCAGGTCGTCTTGGTAACGGAACTTCTCCGGGCCGCAGGCGATGAAGATGTCTTCCTCTCCGAAGAAGTCCTGGAGACAGGTCACCTGGAGGTCAGAGAGACAGACAGACAGAGAGACAGATCAGAGCTCCTGTTCCATCTAAGTCTCTTCCTCAGTGCTGGGATGTTGAAGGATGAACCATTTAGTTATTTATTGACGAGATGCTTTCATGCAAAGCAATTACATTTACATTTACATTTAGGACATTTGTCAGACGCTTTCATCCAAAGAGTACATTTGTTGAAGGAGAGACAGCAATATATCACTGTGTTACATAAAGATAAGAATAGAGCAGGTTTAGAGCATTCATAATTTCATCTGAAATCTGCAAGTCATTTTGGATACAAGCTTATTATAAATAACTAAAGTCAGTCGAGAAATGGAAAACGGGAACACGGATGTAGGGTTTGTCGTTCCTACGCCCCCTGAAATATGATAGATGCATAGATTTGCATTTAGTTCATTTAGCAGACACTTAGTCATACCTAAAACAGATATGACCTAACTTCCTGTAGTAGTCCTGTTGACTGATTGGCCATACAACAATTGATTTTGTAGTCGCTCCAAGGGATATAGATCTAGCATACATCTAGATGAATTCCCACTTGTGATGTCACTAGACGGTCGGTAGCCACATGGCAATTGTGAAACGGCTCGCAATGGCTAATCACACTCACACCTGGTGGCACAATAGGGGACCTTTAAGCGTTTGGGTTTTGCCTGAACATAAAGTCAGGAGTCAGACTGGAGGTGGTCGCTGTTCACTCAAGCCTATCAGAGCTCGTCTGGCTCGGAGACCTCGTTAATAATTCAATCGTCTGGTTGGCTGACCTTCTCAGACTGAAGCTAATTGACGAGCAGCTCTCCGCTGTGGAGGGGATGAGCTCACCATCCCCTCCCCTCCCCTCCCGCGGTCGGGGAGCAGAGAGGCTGTATTGATGTACGCTAAGCTAAGCTAAGCTAAGCTATGCTACGGCTAGCCTAATGGCCAGAGGCATTTTAATGCTCTCTCCATCGCCAGCCCACCTTCTGTGCATTAGCTGATCTGTGGCGGCAGTAGTTAAAGGGGTAGGTTGTGGCGGCAGTAGTCCAGGAGGTAAGAGCGGTTGTCTGGCAACAGGAAGGTTGCTGGTTCGATCCCCGGGCTCCGCCTCCTAGCTAAGTGTGGAGGTGTTAGACACCACCTAACCCTACCTGCTCCTCCTAGCTAAGTGTGGAGGTGTCCCTGAGCAAGACACCACCTAACCCTACCTGCTCCTCCTAGCTAAGTGTGGAGGTGTCCCTGAGCAAGACACCACCTAACCCTACCTGCTCCCCCTCCTAGCTAAGTGTGGAGGTGTCCCGAGCAAGACACCACCTAACCCCTACCTGCTCCTCCTAGCTAAAGTGTGAGGTGTCCCTGAGCAGACACCACCTAACCCTACCTGCTCCTCTAGTTAAGTGTGGAGGTGTCCCTGAGCAAGACACCACCTAACCCTACCTGCTCCTCCTAGCTAAGTGTGGAGGTGTCCCTGAGCAAGACACCACCTAACCCTACCTGCTCCTCCTAGCTAAGTGTGGAGGTGTCCCTGAGCAAGACACCACCTAACCCTACCTGCTCCTCCTAGCTAAGTGTGGAGGTGTCCCTGAGCAAGACACCACCTAACCCTACCTGCTCCTGACGTGTTGGTTGTTACCTTGCATGGTTGACACCGCCGTCGGTGTATGTAAAGCACTTTGGTTGAAAGCGATGTATAAATGCAATCCATTTAAAGCAACGAGCATCATAAGACCATCTGACTTCTCTGTTTAAATACAGCACATGAAAGATGGAATTACATATTTAGATACAAGTGTGGATTCCTTCTAAAAAGACTTAAACACTGACAGATTGTTGTATTCTCTCTCTGCCTCCCCCCCCTGCCCTCTCTCACTCGACAATATAAATATGATCCGAGCAGGGTCTGGGTGGGGGGTTCACACACACACACACACACCCTTCACCTCCCAGGGGAGGGGGGGTCGGGCACACATGTGTTGCCACGGCGACCAGCCACGAGAAGAATTCATGATGCTGCACAAATGAGAACAGCAGCTCAGCTCAGAGGCCGCTCAGAAGAGCCCGGGTCTCAGTCCTACCACCACGTGGTGAACACACGCGTTCCTACGACTCCTAGCGCTTCATCTCCGCAGCTTTAATGCCTTAGTTTTTGCAAACAAGGAATGTGCTTTTGTGGAATTGGTGCAAAACATTGAATATTAAACAGAGTAGAAAATCTCCAAAATTATAATTCTTAAAATATAAATAAAAAATAACCAATTAAAAGGTGCAATTTAAAGAAAAGATGTGTTAATGTAACACAGTAGTGTCCATAGGGGGTGGGAGTCAGTGGGGTTAAAGGTTAATATAACGTGTAGTATAGTGTCCATAGGGGGTGGGAGTCAGTGGGGTTAAAGGTTAATATAACGTGTAGTATAGTGTCCATAGGGGGTGGGAGTCAGTGGGGTTAAAGGTTAATATAACGTGTAGTATAGTGTCCATAGGGGGGTGGGAGTCAGTGGGGTTAAAGGTTAATATAACGTGTAGTATAGTGTCCATAGGGGGTGGGAGTCAGTGGGGTTAAAGGTTAATATAACGTGTAGTATAGTGTCCATAGGGGGTGGGAGTCAGTGGGGTTAAAGGTTAATATAACGTGTAGTATAGTGTCCATTAGGGGGTGGGAAGTCAGTGGGGTTAAAGGTAATATAACGTGTAGTATAGTGTCCATAGGGGGGTGGGAGGGTCAGTGGGGGTTAAAGGTTATATAACGTGTAGTTTTTCCATAGGTGGGGTGGGAGTCCATGGGGGGCGGGGTGGGAGTCAGTGGGGTTAAAGGTTAATATAACGTGTAGTATAGTGTCCATAGGGGGTGGGAGTCAGTGGGGTTAAAGGTTAATATAACGTGTAGTATAGTGTCCATAAGGGGGTGGGAGTCAGTGGGGTTAAAGGTTAATATAACGTGTAGTATAGTGTCCATAGGGGGTGGGAGTCAGCGGGGATTCTGATTGTCTTGCGAATGATCTGCCACATTGAATAAATGGTAACTGACTGCATTACTATTAAACGTGCTCTCTGATGATAAAGGGACAGTATCTGATCTGCTCACCCGGCTGTGCATTCTGCATCGAGTTAGAGACGTAGGACAGCCATGTTGTACCATCATCACATGTTTAGAATACAACCCTGTAGTCCCAGAGGCACCAGAGACCAGTGGCCCGGTCAGTATTGATCCAGCCCTGATCAGCACTACTGGGTCAAGCCATCACCATGGATACAGACGGTTATATATATAGATATATATATATATACGACCTAACCTAGTTTCTGATTGTGGGACATTTACATTACATTTAGGTCATTTGGCGCTTTTATCCAAAGCGACTTACAAAGAGTACATTTGTTGAAGGAGAGACAGCAATATATCACTGTGGTACCTGAAGATAAGAATAGAGCAGGTTTAGAACATTCATAGTTACAAGGTTAATAGAACGAGTTTCATAATTGCTAGGTTGCCTGCATAATAGCTGAAGACATATATGATATATATATACAGTATAACATAATAGCTGGGATAAGAGCAGACGTGTCATTCTGAGTGCATTACCAACATCGAAGAACATACAATATGCTAAACAATGCTAAGTACTATTAACAATGCCAAGATATACAAACACACATTTACCAAGACTGTTTTATGACTCTTACAGCTACGGTGTCTGTTCCGTTTTCATTGTTCTCTTCCTCACCTGGAAAACCGCTTTGGATAAGAGCTTTAAAAGCTATTGCTAATTCATGAGAAGGAAACATCTCGTCTCTCTCTGCAGAAGTTAACGTCCCAGCCTTTCCTCGCAACAGAAATCCTTAATTTTTAAAAACACTTTTATTATGAAATGGTGCTCTGAGACATCTTCAGTCTGTGGACGTCTGCCGTTGACTGGAATGCTCAAATCAAATTCCAATCAATTCCTCCACTTTGATATCGACAGTGGAGCTAGAATAGTGTGCTCTGTCCATCGGTGATGGAGAGACACAGCGGTGAGACGTGGAGAGAGAGAGAGAGAGAGTCGAGTTCTGACTTAATGTCTGACACTTCCAATAAGCATCAGAAGAACAAGAACCAGCAGGCGACCACGGCTCAGGAGAGAGCAGGTGGCGTGGCGGAAACTGCAAGGTTGCTGGTTCAGTCCCCGCCTTCTGTTGAGCAAGACGTCCAACTGGTCCCGACAGCTGGGTGGTGTGCTGGTGTGTGTGTGTGTGTGTGTGTGTGTGTGTGTGTGTGTGTGTTGAGCAGAACTTTGTGTGTACTGCACATTAAGCGTTGATTGGCTGGAAGTGAGCTGATAAATGAGTTCTGTACTGTAAGCTTTTAAGCCACATCTCCGGGGTTTATCAGATACTAATATTAGAAGGCTAGATAGAGTGCCGTATGCGTCAGCATCACTCCCAAGATAATATAACCTGTACTTTATGCCAATATATGAACTATACTTTACAATATCTGGTTGGGTGCTGACTATTCCGTTGTGCCATTTCTGCAATCCGGGATTGTTAACTGCATAGTTGTTAATATACTTAAAAAAATAGACCCATACTTGCTTTTAATTGTCCAACATACTGTGTGAAATGTGTATTATGTGTTCTTGTTTGTCTAGTTTGTGGATGGAGATGGTGGAGATGGTGGTGGTGATGGTGAAGATGGAGGTGGTGGTGAAGGTAGAGGTGGTGGTGGTGAAGGTGGCAGTAGACCCATCGACTACACACAGGAGACTGTGATGGTTACAGCAGAGCAGACGGGTCAAACCATTCTGCAAACCGTTCACCACACGGTGCCTGTGTTACTGTCCCTTACGACACCCAAATGTCCCGTCTGTGATTAATAAAGCACCTTTATCTTTATAAAGCCACTTATCAATTCACTAAACTACAATCAGTTAAAATTAAATGTACCCAAGGCAGTTGAAAAAGGATAAAAATGGTTAAATCGTCATATTTTGTTAAATGTGGTCGTTTCCAGATTATTAACCCAATCGTATTCCAATGTACGCTCTGAGAACTACATTTCCCATGAGTCAACCAAGCACCAGGTAGCTGCCTACAGTGACCCAGCAGCCATGAATGTAGTCCTGGTCGCCACGTGGCAGCCGGGAGAGACGCACAGACTGCAGCATCTCTCTCTCTCTCACACACACACACACACACACACACACACACACACACACACACACACACACACACACAGCACCACTCTGCCGCAGAGCCTGTTCCCTAGCAACCACCTCCGGACAGCAGGACCCTCCCCCATCACCATGGAAACCAGCCAGACCCACACGAATATGCCACACACACACATCTATACCTCTACCCTACACACACTTCCTCTGGGCTCTCTGCTGATGAGCTGGATCAGTCCCAGACCTCTGGAGACCTTCCAGAATAAAAGGGGTCACCCCTTCACTCTCAGCATGGAGGAACAATGACATTAACAAAGCAGAGTGGATTGGATGGAACACGTCCGGGTGGACAGCAGTGGGACGGTGTCCACTGTCCACTGGCGTCCTACTGTCCAGGTGGACAGTAGGACAGCAAGTCCAGGTGGACACTAGGACAGCAAGTCCAGGTAGACAGAAGGTCCAGGCGGACAGTAGGTCCAGTTGGACAGCAGGTGGACAGTAGGTGCAGGTGGACAGTAGGTGCAGGTGGACAGCAGGTGCAGGTGGACAGTAGGTGGACAGTAGGTGCAGGTGGACAGTAGGTGGACAGTAGGTGCAGGTGGACAGTAGGTGGACAGTAGGTGCAGGTGGACAGCAGGTGGACAGTAGGTGCAGGTGGACAGTAGGTGCAGGTGGACAGTAGGTGGGACAGTAGGTGCAGGTGGACAGTAGGTGCAGGTGGATGGCAAGTAGTTCCAGGTGGATGGCAAGTAGTCATTGGACCGGGCCAGGCAGGCCCAGCTGAATCGTGTTTGAAGGAAAGTGCTCGGAGGTAAAAAAAAAAAAATCAATAGATTGGAACCGATTGAACCCAGAGATGATGAGGATGATGAGGATGGTGGTGCTGCTACTGCTGCACGGCGGAGGACGGAACCTTTCAAAGACTCCTCGTCCTCGTTTTCCAGAACACACACGGTGACATCAGCACGAGGTCCTACTGAAGTCAAACCACAATCCGTTGACACACTTCCTACTTTGAACGTGGTGTTCGGCGAATAATAGATACAAGGCGCAAGAAGAAGCAGAAGTGAAATCAAACTCCTCCTGACGGTCCCATCAGACGGGAGAAAGCTCAGACATCAGAAAGGTCAGGAGGTCGTCCACATCTGGTCCCTAGAGCTTCAGCCCTTGAACCAATCAAGGGTTAAATACAATTACAATTACAAAGGAACAGAACAGGCCCCTGGTTAGAGCACTCGTAGCACGTAGCATGTAGCACCCCAGGACACAGAACCACCACCAGCCGACATGGAACCACCACCACCACCACCCGACATAGAACCACCACCACCACAAGGCGGAACAACAAGACTCCACCTACCGCTTTCCCGTCGACGGTGTAGAGCCTCTTGACGACGCCCGAGTCCAGCTTGACGGCGTCCGTGATGTCGGTCATCACCTGGTCGAAGGAGTGCGCCGTCTTCTTGTTGAGCAGCACGCGCACCGCCTTGCGTGGCTTAACGCCGCTGCGCACGATCGTCACCAGCTTGGGCCGGATGAAGTCGCGGTTCGCCACTTCATCCGTCTTGGCCGGCGGGGCCCGCGACGAGGCCCTGGCCCCCACCGACCAGTTGGGGTTGACGGTGGTGGTGTAGTCGACCGCCTTGTAGGGCTCGATGGAGCCGCACACATAGCTCTCTCCTGCAGGGGGAGACGGAGAGAGACAGAGAGAGAGAGAGAGAGAGAGAGAGAGAGAGAGGGAGAGACAGAAAGAGACAGAGACATGGAGAGTGAGACAGGGAGAGATGGAGGCAGAGAGAGACGAGAGATAGAAAGAGGGGGATGGAGAGGGAGACAAAGAAAGAGAGAGACAGAGAAAGAGAGAGAAAGAGAGACAGAGAGAGAGAAAGAGACAGAGAAAGAGGCAGAGAGACGAGATAGAAAGAGGGATGGAGAGGGAGACAGAAAGAAAGAGAGAGACAGAAAGAGAGAGACAGAAAGAGAGACAGAAATAGAGAGAGGCAGAGCGAGACGAGAGAGAGAAAGAGAGGAACGGAGAGGGAGACAGAAAGAGAGAGAGACAGAAAGAGAGAGACAGACAGAGAGCGAGACAGACCGAGAGAGAGACAGAGAGAGAGAGACACACATTTTGACACTTAAAAGTACTTGTGCAGCGTCTTCTCTTTCTTGCCGTTTAGCAGCAGTGATGAGCGCTGGAGGTTGATTCCATCTTTCTGCACCCTCAGTGATATATTGTATTATTCTATATTGTTATCTCATTATTATATGTTGTTATCTCACTCTCTCCAGAGTCTTTTAGCATACGTCGCTTTGGAGGAGGAGAGAGGAGGAAAGAGGAGGAGAGGAGAGGAGTGAGGAGGAGGAAAGAGGAGGAGGGGGAGAGAGGAAAGAGGAGGAGGAGAGAGGAGGGGGGAGGAGAGGAGAGGGGAGAGGAGGAGGAGAGCGCAGGAGAGGGAGGAGGAGAGAGGAGGGAGGAGGAGGAGAGAGGAGAGGACGAGGAAAGGAGGAGAGAGGAAAGAGGATGAGGAGGAGAGAAGAGGAGGAGGAGAGGAAAGAGGAGGAGGAGAGGAAAGAGGAGGAGGAGGGAGGAGGAGAGAGCAGGAGGAGGAGGGAGGAGGAGAGAGGGAAGAAAGAGGAGGAGGAGGAGAGAGCAGGAGGAGGAGGAGGGAGGGAGGAAAGAGGAGGAGGAGAGATGAGTTATGAGGGGGGAGGAGGAGGAGGAGGGAGCCCCCGGGTCTCACCCTCCTCCAGCTGGTCGATGGTGGTGATCTTGTCGGCCCCGTCCAGGGTGTATATGGTGCGGACCCCCTGGGGGAGGTGCGCGTTGTCGCAGAGGGCGCGCGTCAGGTCGGCCAGCAGGGCCTCCAGGGAGCCGAAGCGCTCCTGGGAGACGGCGTACGCCACGCCGTGGAAGTAGCGGTCGCCGTTGCGGTAGAAGCGGACCTTCTTGGCGCGCTTCTCGGAGCTGAGCGTGCGCAGGGTGCGCGTGCGGTACAGGCTGCAGTGGGCGCTGTGCGTGGGGCTGGGCAGGCCCGCCAGACCCCCGCCGCCGCCGCCGCGGGACCCCCGGCGGGTCGACCGCGACGCCTTGTCCCGCTCGTCGAAGTGCTCCAGCTCCATGACGACGGCGAGAGGACAGCAGCGGTAGTAGTAGTAGTAGTAGTAGTACTAGTCGTGGTACTCAGACTGAAATACAACCAAGACAACAAAAAAAAGACATGAATGCGTTATGAACACAGTAGGGGAGGAGGGGATGGGCACAGCATCGCATGGGTGCTGAGGCTGAGGGGGAAGAGGTGACGTCACGTGCTGCCACGCCCATCCATCATCCATCTCCCACCCCACACCCCACCCCTCCAGTCAGAGGGGTCTGATTCACCGCATTGTGCTCATATGGTCCATGGTTCTACAATGCAAGCATCCTATCAGCGTCAGCATCATCAGCCTAGAGGTGCAACAACAACACATCAATATATATATCAAATAAATATCAAATATGAACAAACACTAATGTGACACACAAGCACTAATGTGACACTTTAGAACAGATTTTGTATTTTGCATTTACACATTTCTGCATGCATAGTTTCCTGACATAAGATAGATGACAGATTGTTTGTGTTTCTTTGTGTTGTGTTGTGTTGTCATTCCTACCACACAAGCTGCAGATGGACGCTTTGTTGGCCGCCGGTAAGCGACAGACAGGCGGGGCGGTTCTGCTCTGCAGGTCTGTCCGCTCTGCAGGTCTGTCTGCAGGTCTGTAAGTCTGTCGGCTCTGCAGGTCTGTCTGCAGGTCTGTGGGTTCTGCAGGTCTGCAGGTCTGTCGGCTCTGCAGGTCTGTGGGGTCTGCAGGTCTGTCGGTTCTGCAGGTCTGTCTGTAGGTCTGTCTGCAGGTCTGCACGGTGAGCCGGGTGCTGGTGGTGCTGCTGCTGCTGCTGCGGGTGCCCGTGGATGGGAGCGCGCACCTCCACATGTCCCCCGGGTACGCGCAATGCCTTGATTGGATGCGCGCTCACGTGATCGCCGTCAAACCAAACACACCTTCCACCGTGTGTGTGTGTGTGTGTGTGTATGTATGTATGTGTGTGTGTGTGTGTGTGTGTGATGATGTGTGTGTGTGTGTGTGTGTGTGTGAACTCATTGACCCCCAGTATCGAGTCTATTCTCGCGAGTCTAAGCTCCGCCCTCTTCCCGACTCACCTGCGCTCGTGCAGAACTGCGACGTTTTCTGCACGAGAGCTAATAGACCACTTAAGTATGGCGGGCAGCGCGAGACGAGGGTAATGTGCACGTGTCTGGATGACACACACACAGACACATGCATGCATACACACACACACTCTCTCTCTCTCTCAATTCAATTTCAATTAAATTCAACACACACTCTCTCTCTCTCTCTCACTCTCTCACACACACTCTCTCTCCCTCCCTCCCTCCCACACACACTCTCTCTCTCCCTCCCTCCCACACACTCACTCACTCACTCACACACACTCTCTCTCTCTCTCCCTCCCACACACTCTCTCTCTCACACAAATTAACTTAACTGTCTGTTTACTACAACCAACCTTAGTATCTAACAACTGTATTGTAATTCTCATACATTTTTTATAAAAAAGTAGCCTAATATGATAATACAATCATATTGGGCTCTGTATCTCTTCTACAAAACACATATAATGGACCTTTTAAGTGAATACATTAAATATTTGTACTTTGTACTGGCTGGGCTGGATGTTTCAGTAGGAAGTGTGTTGGCTCGATTAATACTTTAACATTTAATCTAGTTTATAGTTGATTTAGTCTGACGTCAAACATTAGACCTCAACATCGTATCATCTAATCTACTGCACTCTTTACTGAGACGTGTTTTATTCTATTCTCTAAACAGGATTAGAGTTTATAAGATTATAATCTGATGTGTTGTCTTCTAGCCCCAGAGAGGAGGAGGAGCAGGAGGAGGAGGAGCAGGAGGAGCAGGAGGAGGAGGCCAGCGGGGGGGGGCAGGCGTCTCTTCACTCACGCAAGGAGCAGCGGAGAAGGTGGGCGGAGCCAGCATCCATTTGTTGCCATCGTCACGGAGACCTGACTCCTACCTCTGTAACCGTGGTGATCTGTGTGTGTGTGTGTGTGTGTGTGTTGCCGTGGGTTACCAGGCTCCAGATCAGGACCTCGTGCCAGAACCTGTGTGACCTCCTGCCCTTCGTGGGGGGTCCCCTGGATACGGCCACCACCCTGGAGCTCACGGCCAACTACATCAGCTACCTGAACACCACCCTGCCCCCAGACCTGCTGGCTACGGTACATCACCCTCAACACCACCCTCAACACCACCCTGAACACCACCCAGACCTCCTGACTACAGTGCACCACCCTCAACACCTAACGTGAACAAAACAGTTGTTTTCTTCCAGCCAGACTTTGTTCTGGACTCTGACCTCTGACCCCTCTGTGTCTGCAGGTCGGCAGCTCGGTGGAGCAGAACATGAAGGGCTCCTGGAGGAAGACCAAGAGGCCCCACAAGAAAAGGTCAGAGGTCACACTGTCAACATGAGCTCAACAAACACAACAACAAGAACACAATAGATGAGACTGAACTTCTGACCTTCTGACTTCCTGACCTCCTGACAGTAGGAGGAGGATGGTCTGTCTGAAGAGGAACGCGACGCAGAGGTCAAAGCCATCGGGCCCCAAAACCCCTGACAGTACGACACACACACGTCACTCACTGAAGGGCCTCTATTGTGTTTCTACTCCTTATTGTGTACATACTGTAGATATCTTCTTTATTGTATTTTGTTATCTGTTTACTTTGCTGTACTTTAGGTATTTAACGTATTTGTATTTATTTCGTACATCTTCTCTTCTTCTCAGACGCTGTTCCCTGGAGGAGCATCCAGCCCGTGCCCAGCGTGGCGGGCGACGCCCTTCCTGTTGCCGAGCAACCGCCTCCGCCACACCCGGCCCCGCCCCCTTCAACTGGCCCCGTCGCCATGCCGATCCTGCTGGACAAGTCGTGGGTCCCTCGTGGACAGATGCTGCCTCGGTGGCGTCCGGAACAGCCCTCCTCCTCCTCCTCCTCCTCCTCCTCCTTCCAGTCGGTAGAAAAAAATTGGGTCAATGCGTTCTGTAGCCCCGCCTTCCCTAGCCCCTCCCGCCCTAGCCCCGCCTTCAACGCCTGGCGATCGTCAACGATCGCCAGGCAGACTGCCGCTGCGCTGCCAGAGCAGGCCGCCGCCGACGGCAGCGCGGGGGACGCGTCCGTAGCCAATCACGTTGTGACGCTGCAGATCCTGGACCCCGCCTCCTCCTCCGCCCCTGCCCCCACCCCCACCCCCAGCGCCCCCGGCCCGGCCCCCAGCCAGCCGGGGGGGCTGGCCCTGAGCCTGGACGCCGTCTGGAACCCCCAGGACCAGACCATCGTGCTCAACTTCAGCCTGCCGCCCCCTGCCGCTGTCAGTGATGTCACGGCCTTCTTAAGCCCGCCCCCTGCCGCTGTCAGTGATGTCACGGCCTTCTTAAGCCCGCCCCCTGCCGCTGTCAGTGATGTCACGGCCTTCTTAAGCCCGCCCCCTGCCGCTGTCAGTGACGTCACGACCGCCCAGCTGCCTCTGGAACCGTCGGTGGAGCTGGAGAGGCAGAAACTCGGCGTCACCGACTCACCACCGGGTACCGTCTACCCCCGTCACCGCCGTGGGGTCGGTGACCCCGCCGGTGGGAAGGTGGACGCCCTCGTTCGACTCCCCGATCGGGCAGAGCGGCCTCAGCGGTAGTCCAATCAGGGCGGACATCCAGGCGACGGTGAGCCCCTATTGGCTGGACATGCTGATGGATAACTGCGACGCCCTTTTTTGAAAAAGAATTCGCCAGGTGGAGCACGGCGGCTGCAACCAATCACACGCCGCGCTGGAGCGTCAGTTACCAGGACGCCTCTCTAATTCAGATTAATAAGATTGTCATATTTATTGTTTCTGACATTTGTTTTAGAACCAACTGATGACTTAAAGTATTCAGTCTTTATGTAAAACTTAGAATCTAAGCTGAGCAGAATGCCTTTTGTTCTTGTTTTTTCTTTTTTCGTGATTCTTCCATCTTTTAATTTCCATGGATACTTTGTTTTTGACTTTACATTAAAAACATGTTTGTGCAAGAGCACTAATTCTATAATTGTGTTTAATGACCATGTTGGTTTCTTACATAATTGCCAGTTCATATTGGTTTTATCTTAATATCTGTGTGCGTCTCTCATAACAAAATTAATTGAGGTGAAATCCTAAATGCAACGATTAAAAAATACTATAAATGTTGCAGTTCAAATACTTTTAAAGAGATAATTCACAGCCCTAACCCTACGTGCTGTCATACTTCTAAGCCACTAGGTGGGGTTATAGGGCTAAAGTAAAAAAGAAAAAGTTACAATTTTAATTCAATCTTTCAATCTTTCTCATAAGGATGCTATCTTGGACAAACACAAAGAGAAACAATCACATTTAACAGACACTTTATTTCACACGTTGTTGCTGCTGTTGTTAGTAAGAAAATGGTTATTTAGTAAATAATTAATTCTTTGCCAGTGAAATGTATATGTGCCCGGGCATTGGTCATGTCCGGTTGGTCGCGGTCAGGTATCAGCCAGGAGCAGCGATGCCGTCCTCGCCAACCTCACGGCAGTCGCAGGCACAGTAGGTAGCAGAGGTTTGTTTTGGGGAAGAGCGGATCTGGCAGTAAGGTGGGCTTGGACACGGAGTCTCGCCCTCCTGTCACAGTTGCTGTCGGAGAATACATCCGGAGGTTTGCTTTGCTTTTCTTTTACAGCAGATATGAAAGCAGTCAAACTCCAGGCCTCAGACCAGCGATTCACCGAGTCTAACCGACCGACACGTCAAAGCTTTCTTCACATCGAACAACTTTGGAAAAGGATACGCAATTACAGCGGCAACAATTATTCTATATTATATATATTATTGTTACACATCCGTTACCACAGTGGACATTTAGATGATTACACTGCAATATTCTTCCTAACAAACCAAACTGTTAAAGGGTAAAGTGCTCAGAACCAGTAAATTCCAAATCTAAAAGAGTATGTATTTAAATATAAACATTTATCTCATAAATAAAGCTTTATTGAACATAGATTAGCAGTTGTTTTTGGTGGACGTGCATTAAGGCCGTGCCGTTTTGGTCATTTCTTGGTCTTCTCCAGCTGCCTCTCGTGCCCCGGTGGCTCCTGGATCTTGTAGTCCTGCAGCAGGGCGGCGGCCGTCTGCTTGCCCGTCCTCTTCACCACCGCCTTGATGCCCAGGTTGTCGATGTTGAACGCCGTCACGCCCACGTTGATGGCCGAGTTCATGGCGAGGTCGGTGGCGTGGCCGGCCGCCGAGCCGTACCTTAGCATGGGGGGTGGGGGGGGGGGGGGGGTTACCGTGAGGGGGGGGAGAGGGAGGAAGTGGTGAGGGATACAAGGAAAGAGAGAAGGAGAGAGGAGGGGAGGGAGAGAAGAGATTCACCAAGGTGGTGGAAGAGAGATGGAGGAAGAGAGAGAGAGAGAGAGGGAAAGTGTCGAAAAAATAAAGTTAAAGACGAACACAAACGAAGCGGAGAGCGGCAGCCGGGAGGTCAGAGGTCAGGCCAGACTGACACAGCCAGTAGGATGAGAACCATGCAGTGTGAACAACACGTCACCTTCACCTCCCCTGATGACACCCAACATCTGTGCTCCAATCAGGGAGAGATAAACGATTTGCTAACAATACTTGAAATTATCTGTGAATTACTGAAGGAGGGGGGGGGGGGGGGGCAACAAGAGGAGGAGCCCAGCCAGAGAGGGAGGGGCCGGGAGGAGGGGGGGGGGGGGGGGGGGGGGGGGGGGGGGTATGAGGGGGGGTGAATTAACCCCAGCTGTCCCTACACCCTACACTGATGCATTCTGGGAAATCAGTTGAGATCAAGGTAAATGCTGGAGGTGAATTAAGAGTTAAGGAGGGTTCTAGCAGGGAGACAGATTAGCATGGTTAGGGAGGAGGGGCTTCCTTCTGGTTAGGGTGCTGCAGGGGCCTGGGTGACCCCTGTGACCCCTGAGACCCCTGGAGGCCCCTAAATCTGCAAAGCAAGTGGAAGAGGACATCGTCAGCCGCTGTTTGCTCTCTGTGCTCAAACGCAAAACACGTCAAACTGCGCGCGTGACTTGACATGTGTTTTCATTCTGGGTCCCCAGGAGAAGGAGGAGGAGGAGGAGGAGAAGGAGGAAGAGACTTACTTGTGTTTGATGGTGGTGACCGTTTCCGAGGCCACGTTGGTGGTGATGTTCTTGGCTGCGTACTCCAAGCCGGTCCACATGGTGGCGAATCCTGATGAGGATAAGATAAGATAAGATAGAACTTTATTAATCCCGAAGGAAATTCTTGTGCCAGGTTGCATAGCAATACAGTACAATAAAACAATAGAGAAATACACAGAATAATACAAATAAACTAACAGATTTACAAATGTACAGTCAAAATATAGAAATATACAAATATATAGGCAAGATAAGATATTCAGACGGCAAAAACAATTTGTCATAATTGAAGTGTAATACTGTGATAATAATAATGGTTAGGGGACGTATTGCACCTGATAGAAAGAATATTAAGAATATTGCACATTCAGAAAGGTAATGAAGATGATGAGAGGAGATGAGAGGTAGTATTACAGGTAATATTTAGAGATAACATGATATTAATAATAATAATAATATAGTACATGATGATGAGAGGAGATGAGAGGTAGTATTACAGGTAATATTTAGAGATAACATGATATTAATAATAATAATAATATAGTACATGATGATGAGAGGAGATGAGAGGTAGTATTACAGGTAATATTTAGAGATAACATGATATTAATAATAATAATAATATAGTACATGATGATGAGAGGAGATGAGAGGTAGTATTACAGGTAATATTTAGAGATAACATGATATTAATAATAATAATAATAATATAGTACATGATGATGAGAGGAGATGAGAGGTAGTATTACAGATAATATTTAGAGATAACATGATATTAATAATAATAATAATATAGCACATGATGATGAGAGGAGATGAGAGGTAGTATTACAGGTAATATTTAGAGATAACATGATATTAATAATAATAATAATATAGTACATGATGAGAGGAGATGAGAGGTAGTATTACAGGTAGGGATGCACCGATACCACTTTTTTTCAGACCGAGTACAAGTACAAGTACTTACATTTGGGTACTTGCCGATACCGAATACCGATACCAAGTACTTAATAAAACCATTACAGTTCTAATGACTTTGAAAACATGTTTTATTTTCAATCAGATGTTCCTCACTTTCTGACTGTGAACAAATTAAACAAATATAACTTCAATTAATAATTTAATAATTAATAATTTCAATTAAATGTAACCTATTCAGAACCATCCAACATACGTCAGTCGGATATTCGGTACCAAGGACGTGTTGTTGTTTAGGACATTGGTGGACATCACAGATGTTGCGCCAAGGATGCGCAATGATGACGCTCCCGTGAGACGCTGGGCTCCGAGTCAGCGTCTCTGGTGGGGGGGGGGGGCTCCGTTAATTCGCGGTTCTGATCTCATGCGCAGTTTCTATTAAACATCCATAAACGCCAACTCGGTCTCATCTCTTTATTTCAATATTCCTTGGCTAAGAATATTACAAGGTTAACGTTGCGTCGCCAAAGTGGTATCGGTGCGGTTGTATCGGAGTAGTTTAACGAGTACGAGTACGAGTACATGAGCACAGTATCGGACCGATACCGAATACTGGTATCGGTATCGGTGCATCCCTATTACAGGTAATATTTAGAGATAACATGATATTAATAATAATAATAATATAGCACATGATGATGAGAGGAGATGAGAGGTAGTATTACAGGTAATATTTAGAGATAACATGATATTAATAATAATAATAATATAGCACATGATGATGAGAGGAGATGAGAGGTAGTATTACAGGTAATATTTAGAGATAACATGATATTAATAATAATAATAATAATATAGCACATGATGATGAGAGGAGATGAGAGGTAGTATTACAGGTAATATTTAGAGATAACATGATATTAATAATAATAATAATATAGTACATGATGATGAGAGGAGATGAGAGGTAGTATTACAGGTAATATTTATAGATAACATGATATTAATAATAATAATAATAATATAGCACATGATGATGAGAGGAGATGAGAGGTAGTATTACAGGTAATATTTAGAGATAACATGATATTAATAATAATAATAATATAGTACATGATGATGAGAGGAGATGAGAGGTAGTATTACAGGTAATATGTTAGACGTACAGAGACAGGTCATTAAGGAGCAGGTAGGGGTTAGACGGTACAGAGACAGGTCATTAAGGAGCAGGTAGGGGTTAGACAGTACAGAGACAGGTCATTAAGGAGCAGGTAGGGGTTAGACAGTACAGAGACAGGTCATTAAGGAGCAGGTAGGGGTTAGACAGTACAGAGACAGGTCATTAAGGAGCAGGTAGGGGTTAGACAGGAGCAGGTAGGGGTTAGACAGTACAGAGACAGGTCATTAAGGAGCAGGTAGGGGTTAGACAGTACAGAGACAGGTCATTAAGGAGCAGGTAGGGGTTAGACAGTACAGACGGACGTCCTTACCAAGGAACTGGCTGACACGCACGGCGCCCCCGGTGGCCTGCTTGGCCACCTGCAGGCTCTTGGCCACGCCGGGGTTGATGTGGGTGGGCGTGTCCTCGGGTGTGATGTGCTCGCGCAGTTTGGTCGCCCCCTTGGTGATGGCGATGCCCGTGTACTCCGCCCCCTTCACCAGGCCCCAGCTCAGCCACGAGGCCCCTGGAACACAGAACCAGGGGTCAGTCGTACCAGAATAACGACATTTACGATGATCTCTTACTTCACGAGGATTTTGTGAAAGAAATATTTCCGAAAGAAAACGATATCCCTCCCTCCGTTGGAATTCCGTTCGTTTGGAAATCCTGCCTCCTGTTTTGGAATCCAGTCCGTTCCGATTCCGCCTCCGTTCGAATTCCCGCCCTCCGTCCCGAATTCCCTCCCTCCGTTCCGAATTCCCCTCCTCCATTTGGAAGTCGCGCCCTCTGATTCTGAAGTCCCGCCCTCCATTCGAAAGTCCCGCCTCTCTCCCTCTTTCTACTATCCTCACATTCCCACCATCTCGCCTGGTCCCAGCATCCAGACCCCTGGTTACAGTACAGGTAGGGGTGTGTGGTTAGAGTAGGGGGCGTGGTTACAGGTAGGGGGTGAGGTACCACACCTGTGAGGATGCCGCTGGCCACCTTCTCGCTCCACTCCGGAAGCCTGTCCTCCTCCTCCTCCTCCTGCTGCTGCTCCTCCCCCTTCTTCTCCTTCTCCTTCTCCTTCTTCTCCCCCCCGGGGGAGGCCTGCTGCTGTCTCTGGGTCAGGGCCGCGGCGCTGGAGGAGGAGGACGAGGAGGGGGAGGAGGAGGGAGAGGAGGAGGAGGTGGTGGTGGAGGCTCCCCCCCGCTGGGAAGACAGAGGGACCTTCTGGCTCAGGTTGATGGAGTCGGCATCCTCGTCCGGAGGCTGGCAGCACAGACACATGGACACCCCGTCAATCAGACACACCCCGTATCAATCAGACACACACCCTGTCAATCAGACACACCCCGTCAATCAGACACACACCCCGTCAATCAGACACACACCCCGTCAATCAGACACACACCCCGTCAATCAGACACACACCCCGTCAATCAGACACACACCGTCAATCAGACACACACCGACACCTGTCACTCAGAAACATCCGTCACTCAGAAACACACTGACACACAAACTGCTGAACACACCAGAGACAGAGCAGAGGTCTCTAGGCAGCACTAATCCGTCTCCCCCCCCCTCTTCTCCTCCCCGACCCATTGTTCCTACTCTCCCTCGCCTCTCTCTCTCTCTCTCTCTCTCTCTCTCTCTCTCTCTCTCTCTCTCTCTCTCTCTCTCTCTCTCTCTCTCTCTCTCTCTCTCTCTCTCTCTCTCTCTCTCTCTCTCTCTCTCTCTCTCTCTCTCTCTCTCTCTCTCTCTCTCTCTCTCTCTCTCTCTCATTGTGTACTGGACCTTCACAATGCCAGGGTTTCTTTCCATCAAACTGAATCAGAGCTTTGAGAATTTCCCGGCCTTCTGCTAATTCCCCGACGGAAATCTGCATGAGAACAGCGGTAAGCGCTCACGCCAAAGTAAGTCGCTTTGCAAAACAAAACAACAGAATGTGAGAGACTCTCGTGTTCAGAGAAGGAATGCCGAGGGCCTACTTTCATAAAGGGCATCACAAGGCAGTCCATCGGAGACGAGGTCCAAACCGTCCATAAGACGCCCTGGACCGGATCTAGAATATGTCTTCGGACAGCTAGAGACTAGGAGAGACCGGGAGAGACTAGGAGAGACTGGGAGAGGCTAGGAGAGACCGGGAGAGGCTAGGAGAGACCGCGTGTCCTGTACGCAGAGGTCCATCGCTCCACACTAAGAGCATTAGCGGTCAGTTCCTTCTCCTCGCTGACTCAGGTAAAATCTCACAGCCCTGCTGATCCATGAGAGGTGGGAGAGAGAGAGAGAGAGAGAGAGAGAGAGCGAGAGAGAGAGAGAGAGAGAGAACTAGGGTACAGTAACAGCTGAGCAGCACCAGGCCCATATAACAGTGAGCACACACCACTGGCCCATTTGATTTATTACAGCAGATTTTTACAGACTCCCTCAAAAGGTGATCTGGAAACTAGCTTGAGTTGCCTCATTCAGCTCCAGAAGCATCTAATGATCATGATCATCATTCTATAACTCTGGTCAGGTCTGGAGTGCTTGTAGTCCAGACTAGCAGCTGGTGTGATCAACAGACTGCTACGAAGGCCCTCTAAGAGTCCACACAGCCAACCAGCCAGCAGTCAGTAAGGCCAGTAAGCTAGCAGTCAGTCACGTGGGTCAGTCCCCCACCTGGACTCGCAGGTCGGTCATCTGGGCCAGCAGGTCCTGGAAGAGTTCTCTGTCGGCGGCGGGGAGCTCCGCGGACAGGACCACGCCCACGTAGTAGCCGGGCCCCGGGGCCATCATGTCGGGGAACATGAAGACCCCCGTGTTGCACAGCAGCACCGGGCTCTCCGACGACATCAGGGGGTACAGCCAGTCACACACCTGCCAGCACACAGCACACGTTCATGTAATCATTACATCACACGAGACTTCAGACATCATCACACTCTGATTTCACTGATCTCATATAAAGTTGCAGTGATTTCATATAAAGTTAGAGTAATCTCATATAAAGTTAGTGATCCCATATAAAGTTACAGTGATCTTACATATACAGTTAGTGATCTCATATAGAGTTAGTGATCTCATATAAAGTTAGAGTGATCTCATATAAAGTTAGTGATCCCATATAAAGTTACAATGATCTCATATACAGTTAGTGATCTCATATACAGTTAGTGATCTCATATAAAGTTAGAGTGATCTCATATAAAGTTAGTGATCTCATATAAAGTTAGTGATCTCATATAAAGTTAGTGATCTCATATACAGTTAGTGATCTCATATAAAGTTACAGTAATCTCACATAAAGTTAGTGATCCCATATATAGTTAGTGATCTCATGTAAAGTTAGTGATCTCATATAAAGTTACAGTGATCTCATATACAGTTACAGTGATCTCATATAAAGTTGCAGTGATTTCATATCCATGTCATGAAGGGCAGGTTGGGGCATCTTGCTCAAGGGTGCCTACATGCAGACTGGAGCCATTGGGGATCGAACCCGGAACTTTTCAGCTCGGCGTCAAACACCCTAACCAGTACACTACTGTCACACCCAGCCTTAAGAAAAAGGAAGCTTTTTAAACGCGACATCTTTATTTATTTAAATGGAACAAAGTCTGATAATTTCCAAAGCCTGTCTGTTTCGTTGACCTTTGACCCGCTCATGCTTCATACTCTCCATATAGTGCAGGCCTCCATCTTGTCATCATTAATTTAGCCTACAATCGCGAGAGCCATCTTTATCACACGACTACAATACGATACCACGCTAAGATGATAACGATATCATGTGCCTACTACCCTGTTCATTCAGTCAGACACACACTGACTGAATATCATTGAAAATGGATTGCATTTATACAGCTCTTTTATCCAAAGTGCTTTACAGTGTTGCCTCACATTCATTCATACACCGACGGCGGTGCCAACCATGCAAGGTAACAACCAACACGTCAGGAGCAGGTAGGGTTAGGTGGTGTCTTGCTCAGGGACACCTCCACACTTAGCTAGGAGGAGCAGGTAGGGTTAGGTGGTGTCTTGCTCAGGGACACCTCCACACTTAGCTAGGAGGAGCAGGTAGGGTTAGGTGGTGTCTTGCTCAGGGACACCTCCACACTTAGCTAGGAGGAGCAGGTAGGGTTAGGTGGTGTCTTGCTCAGGGACACCTCCACACTTAGCTAGGAGGAGCAGGTAGGGTTAGGTGGTGTCTTGCTCAGGGACACCTCCACACTTAGCTAGGAGGAGCAGGTAGGGTTAGGTGGTGTCTTGCTCAGGGACACCTCCACACTTAGCTAGGAGGGGGAGGTAGGGTTAGGTGGTGTCTTGCTCAGGGACACCTCCACACTTAGCTAGGAGGGGGAGGTAGGGTTAGGTGGTGTCTTGCTCAGGGACAGCTCCACACTTAGCTAGGAGGGGGAGGAGCCCGGGGATCGAACCAGCAACCTTTGTACTACAAATCCACTAGTCTTTTATTCATCATAAACATAATACCTAATTATCATGATGAGTGTTATCATGTCTACAGAGTCTGAATATGGAGCATTATCATATATCATATCATATGATACAGAGTGTGCTCGTTGTAAACAAAAAACCCAAGAATCCCCATGTCCTGTCCTGCCCGAGGGAACATGGCCGCCCGCAGAACGGCACAATCAAAGAGATCATTAATTTCCTCGTTGCTGGCACTAACACAGTGCTCGAGCGTGGCGGCTAAGCTAACTTAACGTCTGGCATCGTGTTGTTGTTGCCACGGCGTCCGGATAAACTAGTCCTACCACTCTGCTCCCGCACGGGGAACTCCCACGAGTTCCCTGACCTGCTAACATGCTTGGACAAATGCGTCTTGACAGACTAAATATTGATTGTGAACTAAAAAGAAAACACAGAAAGCTGTGGGCTTTTGGGCCGAGCGAACGTCCTCGTTTATGCGCTTATTGACGCAATAACACAACCTTCTCGGCCGGAATGCGACGGTTTTTGCTGTCCAACCCCGTTCAATAGACTGAAGGTTGCTGCAATGTTTTCCCTGGAGTTCATTCCAGGCCTTTACATGACATTGAGTTGTCAGCAGTTTCTAAAACACCTCCACCTCTCCCACCTGGATGATAAGACAGAACCGCTGGGCTACACGATAACCACGGATGTGATTGCTTGTAGATAACGTGACGGCAGGATTACCGCAGTTCTGAGCTCCCGCATTTACCTCCGTCGCCGTTCGTCAGACAAAACGCACACAGGAGTCCACCATTGATGTGGACTGATGTGGGAATGTTTACTGGCTATGCTGATATCTTGATTATCGCTTTGAATTGAAGCCTGGTTTCACTTGACCTCTGACCTTACTTTGTGTCTGTGTAAGCTACGGCCAAAGTCTTGTCGAGATAGGCGAGAGCTTGCGCCGGCATCTGTGTTGTGTGATGACAGCACAAATAAAGTTATCTGATCAGTGCATGAGATGCCTATTACTATCGGTCACCGCAGTTCATTAGTCAGCAAAGAGAACTGAACACGCTGGCCTCGTCTGACTACTTCCTGTCCAACAGAGGACGGAATGTTGTTGTCGCTGTTGTCACATGATCAACTGTGGTCACATGGTTACCCTGTCTCCAGGATGACATCACCGCCCGAGATGCCGGGGGATTAGGGACTTGGTAACCGGATCACATGATCCACCAGGACACGAGGAGACTAACGGCTAACTCATTCACGGGACTCCTCCTCCCTCGATTAACTCATCAGTGAGTCATCCCAACATATTACTAAACCAGGTCAAAGGTCAAAGGTACTGTGTTATCAGAACCAATCGTGAACCAAATATTACACTTTCACCCATCATGAATAACAATAATGACGTTTTAATGTCTGTAGTCAACCAGTATTGCATTATATTAGTTATATAGTTTGTGAATAGAGAAACTATAATGGGCTAGTACTATACTAGAAATAAAATGACCACTCGAGTCAGGATAGTGTTCCCAGACTTCCAGCCAAGAGGTACTGGGTTTAATCCCCCCCCCCTTGTTTGCTATGCTATCTGTTAGCATCCTACCTGAACCCTAAACCCCCCCGCATCTGTATTTCCCTGCAGGACCCT